>JPFL01000200.1:0-102199 GCA_000733385.1 Paramecium biaurelia | reverse complement strand
CTTCAGAATCAGTCCACTTACAAAAGCATAAGCTTAGGCTTTTGGTTTTGAATAGCCAAAGTATATCCAGAACCATTTAGTATGTCTATCTTTATGTTGAATATTCTTCCAATAATTTGTATTACCAGCTCCATTCATATTGGTGTATGAGTATGTTGGCATATGTAAAATACCACCTTCAGCAGTACCAACCCAGCAAGTCAAAGTTCTATCTCCTAAAAATGCATCAGTTGATGGAGTCTTGATTTGAACTCTGAAAAGGTTATGCCAAGGCTATTAGGCAGTTGGTTACCATTTGAACCATCCACTAATTGCATATTCATGAGGGAATCTTTCATTATCTTTTCCTACAACTTTATATACTGGTTCATCATTAGCTGCTCTGCTTTAAATAGAATCTACAATCTTGTAGTTGAACAAATCAGGTAATTCAGATGCAGGTGTGCCAACCTTACCCAAATAATTATTCATTTAATCAACACTATCAATAAATGTTCCTCTTGTTGTACCAAATGTGACTGATCTAAATATACCATTGAATCCTGGATATCTACCATCATCATTACCTCCTAATATGAATCTAACATATTTTGTAGTTGCATGAGTTGTATCATGTTTGATTGATTAGAAGTCTTGATTTCCATATTTAATAAAACCTACAGCCCTATTCTTGTCATCACTGTATGAATAATAGACATAAGTCCAAAGTCCTTCAATATCTTCTGGATAGTTATTGTTTTGAATGTAGTTTGGATTGTTGTCTACTGAATTGCATGTAGTGAAATGATAGAATCCTTATCCTTACCAAATAGCCAAAGCTCTATCTCCCATTCTAATATTATCATAATCCTTGTTCCATGTCAATCTTGAAACGAAGTACCATGGTTGATTCTTACCATTAGGTAATCTTTGAGGATAGGAAGTCAAGAATCTCATCCAGAAACCATAACCATATTCTTCAAGAGCATTTTCTGATGGGTTTTCCTTATTAATAACTGGTTGTTTTTACTCAAAACCATTTTCAAATACATCTTTGGTTGGTTCATCTGGTAAGAGTTTATCATCTTTTTTAAATAATTTTTCTGTTCCTTCTTTAAATGCAAATACATCTTAAGGATGATCAAATTTATTATTATCAATGTGTGCTCCATTTTCCTAAATTAAATCTCACATAGGCAATTTTACCACTGTGTCCTGGGAAATGCTTGTCTCTTCCCAAAAATACATATAATTATGGAGCAAAGTAATGATTGGCTTTATCATATATTAATGAATCTTCTGAATCACTCCATTTAACATACACATTAGCTTGAGCTTTAGTCTTTGAATATCCAAAGTAAACAAAGAACCACTCTCTGATTCTATTCTTATGAACAATATTCTTCCAATAATTGTTATTTCCGCCTCCGACCATGTTTTGATATGAATATGTTGGGAAATGTAAAATTCCTCCTTCTGGAGTACCAATCCATAAAGTCAAAGTTCTGTCTCCCAAGAAGTTATCAGTTGATGGTTATTTAAGGGTGACTCTAAAGAGGTTATGCCATGGTTGTTGGGCTACTGGTTTCCATTGGAACCATCCACTAATAGCATATTCAGATGGGAATTATTCTTTACCACCTCCAACTGTGACTTCTTTTGAGATTTCGTCAGTAGGTGTTCTGGTAATGACTTCACTTAATTTATATGTTGATAAATCTTTTACTCCTTAAGAAGGCATTGGCACTGAAGCAATTAGTTTCTTGAATTCATCTACTGTTCCAACATAGGCATTTTGGGTTTAGAATGAAACTGAAGCAAATAAACCATTGAAAGCAGGGTATCTATTATCATCAGTACCACCCAATAAAAATCTAACATATTTTGTGGCAGCATGTGATGTTTTGTGAACAATTTGTTTAGGTTCAGAATCACCAAATTAAGTGAAACCAACAGCTTAGTTTTCATCAACGCTGAATGAATAATAGACATATGTCCATAATCCTTCAATATCAGCTGGGTAGTCAATATTTAATATTTGGTTCACATTTCCAGTTTTAGAATTGCATGTAGTGAAATGATAGAATCCTTATCCTTACCAAACAGCCAAAGTTCTATCTCCCATTCTAATATTATCATATTCTTTATTCCATGTCAATCTAGAAACAAAGTACCATGGTTGATTCTTACCATTAATTTGTCTAAATGGATGTGCAGTTAAATATCTTAACCAAAATCCATAACCATAAGTTTCTAAATTCTTATCAGAATTAGCATCTTTATCTAAAACAGGTGGTTTGGAATTTTCAGCACTTTCTAAGACTTTATCATCTGATTTGACTGATGGTGCATCTCCTTTCTTTGAGTATTTATCTAAACCTGTACTGAAACCAAAGGCATCTTTTGGATGAGTGAAATCGTTTCCAGTTCTGAATGATCCATCACCAATATTAAATGTGACTTAATTTAATTTTCCATTGAATCCTGGGAAATGTGGGTCTTTACCGACAAAAATGTAATAAATTGCTGAATAATAGTGATTAGCTTTATCATAAGTATTAGAATCTTCAGAATCAGTCCATTTAACATAAGCATAAGCTTAAGCCTTTGGTTTTGAATATCCAAAGTAGACAAAGAACCATTTAGTGTGTCTGTCTTTATGTGGAATATTCTTCCAATAATTGGTGTTACCAGCTCCATTCATATTAGTGTATGAATATGTAGGCATATGTAAGATACCACCTTCAGGTGTTCCTAACCATAAGGAAAGAGTTCTATCTCCTAGGAATGCATCAGTTGATGGAGTCTTGATTTGAACTCTGAAAATGTTATGCCATGGTTATTAGGCCACTTCATTCCATTTGAACCAACCTGAAATTCCATATTCATCTGGTAGTCTTTATTCTTCAACTGTTGCTTCTGTTTATTTATCTGTAACTTATCTTTCAATTTCATCAGATACAATTGGTTTACTAATCAAATCAGTGACTCTGATTTTTGGAATTGGTGAGAGATCATTAACAAACTTTTTAGCTGCATCTACGCTACCAATATAAGCACCAACTTTAGCGTTGAAATAGACTTAAGTGAACAAACCATTGAAAGCTGGGTATCTCTTTACATCTGTACCTCCCAAAATAAATCTAACAATTTAAGTTGGTTAATGAGTGACTTGATGATCAACTTCTTAGAAATCACTATCTCCATATTTAATAAATGCTTTAGCTCTGTTCTCATTCTTACTGTAGGAATAGTAAACAAAAGTCCAAAGACCTTCAATATCATCTGGATAATCTACATTCTTAATAACGTTGACATTGTCATTTTAGATATTGCAAGTTGTGAAATGATAGAATCCTTATCCTTACCAAATAGCCAAAGTTCTGTCTCCCATTCTGATATTATCATATTCTTTATTCCATGTCAATCTTGAAACAAAATACCATGGTTGATTCTTACCATTGACTTATCTTTCTGGATAGGTTGTTAAATATCTTAACCAAAATCCATAACCATATTCAACTAAGTTATCTGTACCCTAAGGACTGACTTTATCAACTTTTGGAGCATCTTCTGAAGTTTTGCTTGCATGAACTGTTTTTTCAACCTCTGGGAGAGCATCTTATTTAGGTGGTTAGAATAATTTATCTTTACCAGTTGAAAATCCAAAGAAATCATCATCATGAGCGAAATCGTTACCTTTTCTGAAGCTTCCTTTTCCAAGATTGAAGTTGACATATGCAACAAATCCATTGAATCCTGGGAAGAATTTATCTTTTCCAACTGTGATATAGAATTTTGGTGCAAAGTAATGGTTAATTTTATCATAGTTCAATGAATCTTCGCTATCTGTCCATTTTACATAAGCATATGCTTGTTTATTAACCTTAGAATAGCCATAGTAAACAAAGAACCAATTATTGTGTCTATTTTTATGAACAATATTTTAAACAACATTTGGATTTCCTGCACCATTCATATTACTGTATGTATAAGTTGGGAAATGCAAAATAACCACCAGATAGATTTCCTAACCATAAAGAGAGTGTTCTATCTCCCAAAAATCTGTCACTAGATGGAGTGTTGATATATACTCTGAAAAATGTTGTGCCAAACTTATTATTAAGTAGGTGTCCATTTGAACCATCCACTTATGCCATATTCTTATGGTAATTTTGGTAATTCTTCATCTTTGCCAACAGTAGTTTCAGTTGGAGCAACTTGAACTGATCTCTCAATTGGATTTTCAACAATCTTAGTGTTACTTAATACATCTGAAATTTATGGAACAACACCTGCTTATAATTTATCTACTGAATCAACAAAAACTCCAATTTGATGTGAATAAACAACTTTAGTGAAAACACCATTAAAGGCTGGATATCTCTTCTCATCCATACCTCCCAAAACAAATCTAACACTTTATGTTACAGGATGAACAACTTAATGAGTGATTGATTTAAAGTCTTCTGATCCATATTTGATGAATGCAACAGCCTTCTTCTTTTCAGCACTGTAGGAATAGTAAATGTATGTCCAAACTCCTTCAATATCATCAGGGTAGTTTATATTTTGAATCACATTAACAGCACCATTTTATTAATTACAAGTTGTGAAATGATAGTATCCTTATCCTTACCAGATTGCCAAAGCTCTGTCTCCCATTCTAACATTATCATATTCTTCATTAGTTGTTAATCTTGAAACAAAGTACCATGGTTAATTCTTTCCATAGATCAATCTAACTGGATAAGCTGTTAAAAATCTAGCCCAAAATCCATAACCATATTCAACTAAAATTATCATTTGATCTCAAGACTTCATCAACTCTTGGTGAATTGTTATCAACCTTGTTTACATGAACAGTATTCTCATCAACTTTTGGTTTGGATGGATCTACTTTTGGAATCAATTAACCAGCTTTATCGAATCTAAATGCATCATCTGGATGACTGAAATCATTTCCTTTTCTAGAAGCACCTTCTCCTACATTAAATGAAACATATGCAACTTTTCCATTAAATCCTGGGAACTAAGCATCTCTACCTGTAAAGATGTAATATCTATTAGCAAAGTAATGATTAATGTCTTTGAAATCTAAATTGTCATCTGAATCTTTCCATTTGATGTAAGCATATCCTTATTTGTCGTTTTTGTTATATCCAAAGTAAACAAAGAACCAATCAAAATGTCTATTTTTGTGTACAATATTTTATGGTAAATTATTTGGTCCAGCACCATTCATATTTCTATATGAGTATGTTGTCAAATGGATTATTCCTCCATTTCCTACCCAACCAGCTAAAGTTCTATCTCCTAAATTTTTGTCTGTTGATGGTTAAGTAATTTAGACTCTGAAAAGATTATGCCAAGCTTATTATGGAGTAGGTTATGACCATTTGAACCAACCTGAGAAGGCATATTCTTTAGGGAATACTGTGTCAACAGTTGTCTTTGTTGGATCTGAATTAACTTATCTATCAATTTAGGAATCAATAATTCTTGTAGTTGAAAGTGGAACTTTTCCTCCTTTGAGTGGAGAAGCTTTATCAGCAAAGAATTTTTTGTGACTATCAACAGAATCAATGAAGGCACCCACTGATGTTGAGTAGACTACTTATGTGAATTATCCATTGAAGCCTGGATATCTGTTTTAATCTTTTCCACCCAAAATGAATTTAAGATATTTCAAATCAGGGTGTTTCACTGGGAATTCAGCTGAAACTGGATCCAAATCACCAAATTTAACAATTGCAACAGCTTTTCCTGTATTTGAGTATGAGAAATAGAAATGTGTCCATAGACCTTCAATATCAGCAGGATAGTTAATATTTCTAATCACATTTGGATTTGCTGGTTAAACATTGTTGGTAGTGAAGTGATAATATCCTTATCCTTACCAGATTGCCAAGATTCTATCTCCCATTCTAATATTGTCATAATTTTCATGTTGGGTCAATCTAGCCATAAAGTACCAAGGAGCATTCTTACCATTTGGTAATTTGACAGGATAAGCAGTTAAAAATCTTGCCCAAAATCCATATCCATATTCAGTAAATGTAACATCAGATCTGAATTCTTTGATCACTTTTGGATTATTGTCATTGTGAGCACTAGGTAATTATTTTTCACCAGTTTCATCTGTAATAGGTTATGGTTTCTTTGTATCTGGTTTTTTGAGTAAATTTGATTCTCCTTTATCAAATCCGAAAATATCATTAGGATGTTTGAAATCTGGGGTCTTTCTGAAAGTGCCACTTCCCAAAGCAAAATTGACATATCCAATTTTACCATTAAATCCTGGGAATTACTTATCTTTACCAACAAATGTGTAGAAATATGGAGTGTAATAATGATTGACATTATTGTATTCAATAGTTTCAATGCCTCCTGTGAATTTAACTCCTACAAATCCTTTTCTCTCATTTTTAGAATATCCAAAGTAAACAAAGAACCATTCCAAATGTCTATTCTTATGTACAATATTGCTGACCATATTTGGATTACCAGCTCCATTCATGTTTGTGTATGTGTAAGTTGGGAAATGGAAAATACCTCCTTATGCAGTACCAATCCAGAATGAAAGAGTTCTATCACCTAAGAATCTATCTGTAGATGGTTTATTAATTTGAACTCTGAAAACATTGTGCCAAACCTATTATTAAGTTTGTTCCCATTTGAACCAACCACTAATTGCATATTCATGTGGGAATTTTTAAGCTCCACCACCTAATTCATCATAAATTGGATTTTCATTTACTTTTCTTGAAATAGTATCTTCAACTAATTCATGCTTATATAATCTATCCAAATCATGAACTGGGATAATAGTTCTAGAGATGTGATCATTGAAATCATCTAAAGTATCAAGGAAGGCTCCTTCTTTAGCAGAGAATACAACTTAACTGAATAAACCATTAAATCCTGGGTATCTATTGCTATCTTTTCCACCTAAGATAAATTTAACATATTTGGTAGTTGGGTGATTGACATTGTGAATGATTGATCTTGGTTCTAAGTTGCCATATTTAATGAATGCAATCGCCTTATTTTCTTAAGCACTATAAGAGTAGTAAATGTATGTCCAAACACCTTCAATGTCATTGGGATAGTTGATATTTTAAATAACATTTGGATTGTTAGATTTCTTATCACATGTAGTGAAATGATAATATCCTTGTCCTAACCAAATAGCTAATGTTCTATCTCCCATAGCAGTATTTCCATAGTTTTAATTGGATGTCAATCTAGATACAAAGTACCATGGAGCATTCTTTCCATTAAGTAATCTAGCTGGATAAGCAGTTAAGAATCTTGCCCAATATCCATAACCATATTCTACTAAATCTTCTTCAGATTCTTTGGTTTCTTCAACTTTAGGTTTATTATCATCAGTAGAACTTGGAGTAGTAATACCATCATCATCATCTTCATCATCCTTTTCTTTAACTTTATCATCTGGTTATTTTCCTAACAATTGTTTTTATCCAATGACTACATTAAAAGCATCGTTTTTAGCTTTGAAATCATTTCCTGGTCTAAATGCACCTTCTCCAATATTAAATAGCAACCAAAGCAACATCACCATTGAATCCTGTGAAATGTTTATCTTTTCCAACAAAGATGAAATATTTAGGAACAGTGAAATGTCTAACATTTTCATATTCTTAATGATCCTCTGAATCTGTCCATTTGATATAAGCCTTAGCTTTCTATTATGGTCTAGAGTATCCAAAGTAAACAAAGAACCATTAAACATGTCTATTTTTATGAGGAATATTCTTGAAAAGATTTGCATTTCCATTACCTTCAAGGTCTGTTACAGTGTAAGTAGGTAAATGAATGATGCCTCCATCTGATTTTCCAACCCAAGCAGACAATGTTCTATCTCCTAAGAATTTATCAGTTGATGGAGTTTGAATCTAAACTCTGAAAATATTATGCCAATCTTATTATTTATCAGTTGGTGTCCATTTGAACCATCCACTTATGGCATATTCATGAGGGAATTTAGGAGTTGAAGTAGTACCAACAATTTAGTGTATTTCTCTGTCTTCTGGTTATCTTGAGATAGGATTGGTTGTAACTTTATATGTAACGATGTCAGGAATAAAGTCCTTTGGAATTCTTTTCATGGATTGTAATTTTGCTTAAATGTCTTCATCATTATCAATAAAGACTCCTCTTTTAGCACTGAAATAAATTGCACTCAATAAACCATTGAATCCTGGATATCTCTTGTCATCTGCGCCACCAACAGTGAATCTAACAAATTTAGTAGCTGGGTGAGTAACTTCATGTTCAACCTTCTTAAAGTCATTTTCTCCGAATTTAATATAAGCAACTGCCTTTTTCTTTTCTGAACTATATGAATAGTAGATATATGTCCAAACACCATCCAAATTTTCTGGGTAGTCAACATTCTTAATGACATTGGGTTGATTTTATGGTTTATCACATGATGTGAAATGATAGAATCCTTTACCTAACCATATTGCCAATAATCTATCTCCCATATTAACATTATCTGTGTTTTTGTTAGAAGACAATCTTGAAACAAAGTACCAAGGTGCATCTTTACCTTTAGGCATGAACTTTGGATAAGCCAACATAAATCTAGCCCAATAACCATATCCATATTCAACTAATTCCTCTGATCCTTCTTCATCACCATTATCAACTTCTGTGGTTCTAATAGGTTTATCGACTGTATAATCTGATGGTTATTTCTTATTCACTGTGTCTTCATCATCTTCAGAATCAGATGAACTAACCAATGCTGAGGCACTAACAGGTTCTTCTTCAGATTCAGGAGCACTATCTTGTCCAGGTTTGATGACCACTTTTTTGTTTTCATCTGTGTTTACGATGATTCCATCCTTAGAACATGATTCAACTCTTTTTTATACATCATCAGATTTAGAATTGATGATATTAATTGTTATCTAGATATGAAATTTAAATAAATTACTGATGGTTTTTTGCATTGCTCTCTTATTTATTCTCTTTCACTTAAGAGTTTATTAATTAACTCTTCAATTTTATCGCAACATTAATCGGCATCATCTTTTGATGAGGCAGCATCTAATAAATTTAATTAACCATCTATTATATCTTGACCATATTGTCTCCATTGTTGTATTACGGTATCTCTTTCACTCTACCTTAATTGAATAAATGCAAAAGAACCCTTTGTGCTGTGATATTGCAACAATGCTAAAATATTGTAATAATGTATACTTGTTTTCTATCCTTCTGATTTTCTGTAATCAGACACAGCAACTTTAAGTTTTTGCAAATTATCAATATCATTATCTATCTAATCAGGGTTAGATAGTATCTCTTGCCAAGCTTCCATTGACTTGCTCACTTATTCTAGGCCTGGAGAACAATCTAGACTTCCTGTATCTAAGTTATTCAATTCTTCAAGCGATTGTAATTTAATTCCGCTTTAAAGTTCAACAAACTGTTACGCTAAAACTCTATATTAACCACATTTACCTTGTAGCGAACATATCAAAAACAATAGCAATATTAATGAAGATTTCTTCATAATAATGTAAAATAATAAATGAATTCTAAATGTGAACATTAAATATAAGAATAGGGATTATTATCCGTTTTTTATGAATTGAGTTCCGATTTTAATTATTAATATAAACCGACAGGTACTTATCACAACTCTGTCTACTCATCTTAATACGTAATTATGCCAAAAGAACTTTACTTAAATTAAATATAAAAGAAACAAACATCACCATCAATTAAATTTACAAGTTATGATAGGATTTGTCAATTAATAAATATTTATCAATTTAATCAATTTTTACTATATTAATATTATTTATTTTCTAATCTCTAAATAAAAGAGAATGTACTAATTTTATTATCAAATGTTATATTACAATCATAAAATTACTCACCTACTAACTCAATATAACTTAGATCAAAAGATTAATACCAACTTTTCTGAAATTATCCATCCATTTAGTTAGATACTTCGATTTATTAGATTAAAGTTGTTTTTACAATTTAAAACTATGTATATATTAGTTAATTTTACAATTATTAATAATGATAATCTTCATCCAATTTTATTCTAATAATAAAGATAAAATCAAATGAAAGATTATTACATCTTACATTTTAAATAGGAAAAATGTGATAGAAAGAAAAGATTATAACAATATAATCAATGTGCTGGTGTTGAGGATGAAGTTGTTGATAAAAGAAAAAGATCTTTGACACCGCTCGTGAGATTATAACTTATGATTAGATTAAAGATAATCGTGATAAGTCTCCAAAAAGAATACCTTGCAATGATGATTTTTTGGTTTGATGTGAATAAATTGGTAATGAGGTTCAAGGTGCTTCCTAATTGAGATGTGATACTGGATTTTTGGATACATTATTATAAGATTTGGCTTCCCCCAAAAAAAACAGCTTTACAAAGTGCTTTAAAAGTGTTTGGATTTGTTATTACTAAAGGAAATCAACAAAAAGGTTTGGATGTTGTAAAAAACATCCAAATTCCTATTTAATTGATTACTCATCTTAGGAATATACTAATGCAAGGAAATTATAAATTATTATCTGAATTGATAAAGATTATTAGGTTATTGGCTTAAGCCACTTTTGATAAAAATAAAGGAATTGATAACATTTTCATAAAATTTGTTTGCATGACAGCCTGAATACTAAGGGTTGGCCAGAACTATGAATTAAGAAATACGATTAAAACAATAGGACTTTTGACAATTAAGCGAGTCTGAACCCATTTAGATCAGTTTAATTCTATAAAGAATTGGTTGATCATAACTTAGTTAATGAACAATATTTAAAGTACTCCTACAGTATTATTATCAGCAATCTAATTAATAGCAAAAGTATTCTAATCAGAGTTGAATTTTATACAATAAATACTTAATTACTTCACTTAATAATATCCATATAGATTACTTATTGAATAAGTAAATTTGACTAAAAGATGTAATTGATAAGAGGATATTAGAAAATTAGAAGGGAGTTGTTTTGGAATTGCCATTTATGGATTTGTTGAGGATTAATAGCATTAATATCTAAATTATTATTTCGTTACAATAAGGAATAAAAAAAGAATTAATAGATTTTATTTGTATTATTAGAAAAATATTAAATTCATTAACTAATATATTCAATCTTCTAAAACGAAATAAATAGAAATGATGTATCTCCAAAAGGGTTTGGTTTTTTATTAATATTAATTCATGACTCTATATATTCAAACTTTAAAACCTCTTATAGTTGTGGCTTAGGTTGTGTAAATAAAATTGGAGAATAGATTATCAAAATATTAATGCTGGCATTACAAGAGCAAAATAATTCTTATATCTATAAGAATTAAGTAATTAGGATGTAGTAAGTCTCATTTACACCTTATAAAGCATTTACAAAAAGAAGAAATTCCTTAAATAATTACTTTTATATCTAAGTTCGTATGGAATAAGGAAGAGGATAAGTATTTTCATAAAGCTTTATAATGGACTTACAATTTTGTAAAAGTATTCAATGACGAACGTTGACTCCAATAACATTTTATCCTAATTAGCTAGAATTAGTATGGATTATTACCTTAAAATACACTAGATGAACTTATACAATGAATTGAACTATCGATAAATGAGAAATTTACATACGATCATTAATTCAGTCTCTTGATTATAATTTGAAAGCTAAAGTATGCAATTTAATTGGAAATCTTTGTAGACATTCTTCCTATTTTTAAGAACAACTTTTGAAATATGATTTGATTAATCTTTGCATTAAATGTTGTTCAGACCCTGATACAATACAAGAAAATTTTCTTGTTATGCAGTTGGAAATGCGCGATTTCATAGTGATAGTCTTTATGAACAGTTAAGACCAGTCATACCACAATTAGTAAAATTACTCAAATATTAAGAAGTATTAAATTTATATAAGGAATACAATTAAGAAATACTAGATCAAATGCAGCAGGGGCTCTTGGAAATTTAGTCAGAAATTTAAATTTGCTAACAAATGGCTTTATTAGATACGGAGCATTAAATTATTTATTAGAATTAGTTAAATCTGATCAGACAACTAGAATCTGACAGAAGAGTCTTAATTAAACTTGATGAAAATTGAAACCAATTTTTTATTCTAAGAAGAATTTTCAATATTGAGTTATTGGTGAAATCAGTGATTTCTCTTGATATTTCCTTACCATCATAATCTCCCTTATCATTCTAAAATGTAATTATGAAATTACTTTGAATCATTTTGAATGTACAATAATGTTAAAATAATTCTATAATTATTATGATAAACATCTCCAGACACTTTGAATAAACTAAAATTATTTAATGAAATTATTTCTCTCAAACAGGGATATTCTTAATAGTTCTAACATTATGCTTTCTTTAAACTATTATTAGTATAAATATCTCATAAATAGAAAAATTTTGACCTTAAGTCATTTCATCTCTATATATAATATGATTTCAATTCTTATTGGAATATTTGAGATTAGTTAGCATATTTATTCTACTCTATCAATAATTTAAAACCTAAAAATTGTTTTGTTAATTTAACAAATAGTGACTGCTATACTATAATCTCATAAAATTATATACTCTATTCATTGCCAAACACTAAGTGTAATAATTACATTTTAAGAAACTGGAAAAACTTGTATTTTAATAATCAAATGCATCTATTGAATTAGTTTGCTTTTCTGCCAATTTTCAGTTTATTGTTAAACATTTTTACATTAAAATTTATTAAATTGAAAACATTAATTGAATGATGAATATTAGATTCACAATTAAAGCTTTATATAATACATACAATCGAAAAATTACTTTAGCATATACAAAGAGCCATAGTTTGAGGTATTATTAAGAGTAATTTAAAGTATGTTAGAAATTGTAAATAATTCAAGACAAGAAGAGATTTGAAGAATTTCAAGATAATTTTAGACTTAATTGATGATATTATTATATAAATAGCATTCATAAAAAGAGTTGAACTCATTTTTAAATTGCTTAATAAGTTTCCCAAACCCCATACATAGTTTTAAAGACTTCGGTTTTTTCATCAGTAGATATTTAAATCTAAGTCACATATTTATTCTAAATACTATTATATAACAATACTTTTAATTATTTTTAAGGCTTATTGACCTAAACCTTTATTCCAGATGGCACCAATTCTATATGAGTTATTTCTTTTGTCTCAAAAATCCAAACCTAAAAAACATAGCTAATATCTTTACTTTTTTCTTTGTCTTAAATGACATATAAATATAATGTTCAAATGTAATAACCAACATAAATTTATTTTCTGGTTCTTTAACATCAGGAACAATTAAATATGAGGCTATAAATCGGTCATTTTGCAATATTCCACCTTTCAAAAAATGAATCATTGTAAAGCCTTCTGCATCAATAGTATTAAAATCAGCTATATAACCATCTAATCCATAAACAGGTCTAATATTTCTAGCTCTATTATTATTAGGTTTATCATCAAAATATGAAACTGTATTTTGAATTCCTGCTGCTGCTTATGACATTCCATCAAGTACTCCAGTAATAGGTTTTATGATTAAACCAGCAAGTCCTTAAGCAGTTCCAGTGAATACACCCTTAATACCTTATTCTTTTGCTCCTTTAATTGGTTTTAAGAAAACTCCTGTAATTCCATCTGTAATTCCAGTCATGATTGATTTAGCTCCTTATCCAAGACCATCTCCTATATGTTTCGGCTTATGCATTTTTTACTTCTCTCTTTTCCTTAAATAATCTTCATCCATTGTCAAATTAGCAAGACCACTTCCAACACTACCTGTAATCTTATTTACTGAACTAAATGCTCCTGCAATAGTATGTGATACTAAAGATGTAGCTCCCTATGCCAATCCTAATCCAGCTTCTAAGGGTCCTTGTGTGAGACCAGCTGCGGGTTTATCAACTAAATCTTTGAATCCAGTGGATATATTATTTAATAATCCAATAGGATTACCTATAATTGATAGACTTCCAATAACAGATCCAATTTGTTTAATCCCCTCCTATTTATAAAATTGCATCATTTTATTCATTATACCTGATCCAGTATCAAAACAGTTTTCTATTTTCCATCCCTAAAAGAAGATTGGTGCTTCACTAATATCTGATAGTACTACTCCTACAGCTTAAGCAACAGATGCAAAAATAGCTAGTTTGCCCATATTTAAGTCTCCTTTGCCAGACATCTAAACAGTTAAATTTAATTATATTGGAGATATTATGATTTCACTGATATAAGTAGGTAATTGAGGATCAGGTAATTTTTTAGTTTTCCACTCTTCATTAAATTCTATGAAAGATTGCATATTTTTTTAATTGTTATAATCAATTTCCTTTTCTTCTTCTTATTTCAATACCTAATATTATTTTTCCATTATGAAACTTCCAGATTAATTCTTATCTAATTCATGAATTTAACTTTAGAAAGAAGTAATGGCCGAAATGAATTCTAGGAGGTTAAGTATAAACAATTATTCTATCCTAATTTCAAATGGGTCTACTTCAAATGTAATATTTTGGAATAAAGTAATGTCAGTTACTCTATTATCCTTAATAATCATGATATTAAAGAAATATTTATCACTCTATTATTATTATTATTATTATTATAATTATTGTTATTATTGTTATTGTTGTTGCTGTTTAGGTGCAACATGATACAAAGCATATTTTTATGGAGTAATTACAACTGGATATTACACAAAGAATTCAGCATTGTGATCAAAATTAATATATTAAACCCTCAATTACACTACCATATTTAAAGCTGTTTATATAGTTACAAACTCTATATTTGTGCAAGTGAAATGGAAAAATTCAGCAGCTCTTCTTTTAACATCTGAATTATGAATTATAGATAAAGAAAATGAATTTAGTTTCAGATTAATTCTATTTTCTATTTTGTCGCCATTCTCAGATATTGATTATTTTGATTGTAAGGAGAGTGACTAAGCTCTTGATTCTTCCTCATCTTCATTTTCTAAATTATTTTATTATTTAATTTATCTTAAGAAATCTTATTTTGGCTTAATCTTAGACATTTTGACTTGATCTTGAGTGGCTGTAGTAATTTGAATTTATTTCTAACAACCTTTAGGGAGAATTGATAATGCAACAGGTATTTATGGTGATTTAGAACCTTTGGCAGGTTTAAAAGTATAAACTTGAAATAATCCTATATGATCTGGGTATAAAGTATAATTAAGAGGTTTGTAATCCCCATTAGGATCATCCCTAATTCTAAACTCAATATTCAATGATTTTTATAATCTTTGAGGATCATCCCAAGCAAAATAAGTAATTTAATTGTCCTAATTCATTATCACATCTAATTCTTTAATTTCTAATTCTAAATTTTCAACTGAAATTTAAATTTTATATGGTGCTTAATCTTGAGGTAATTAATTGAATATAATGTAAAGACTGCATCCTTCCTAACGAATATCACAACTAAAGTATAATCTTTCTTTTGGCTTATCTTATTTTCTAAGTTAATAATAAACTATGCCAACAGCACTAATATTTAATCTACTGCTTTATTAATATTCATTATTAGTTAAATTCATATTGATGAATTAACAAGGATTTCTAATTTTATTTTTTGAATTATAATGAGATTAAAATATAGTTCTTTAATTAGATGGAACAGATTAAGAATAAGAATCTTCATCTGAAATCAGAATTTCTTAGTTACAATTATTTACAATAATGAATCTAGGTTCAAGTGTTATGATTTTATTGAATAATGTATATTTTTTGTTACATCTTCCTAAATCTAATTTAGCACCCAAAAAGGTTTATAAAAGTTAATTTGTATCTTCTTCATTTGTAATTATTACATCTATTTCAGGTTCACCTATTGTTGAAATTTGTATAGGGAATTATGATATTTTTTAATTGGTTGAAGTATGACTCAATGATAAGATGTTACCAGATTCTGTTCCTAATAGTATGATTGATCTATCTAAAGGATCTCCAGTATTTATAGATTCCCAACCTCCTAAGGGAGTCAAATCATTTTTATTATTACTTGTATAATACTTCAATGAGATTCCTGATTTATTGATAATGTAACCAGAACTATGAATTACATATTCTCTAGTTAATTTAGAAGAATCTTATTATCTTTATGATTCATAAATTAATAATGTAGTTGGATTGTTATTTGAATCATTTAAAGTTAATTTTGAAATACCATCATCATTTTTTTACTATAATTCCTCTGGTGCTTACAACTTAAACTCATCAGACCAATAATATCCTTCTATATATACTCTAAGATAGCTGCATTTATTATGACCATGTTAATAATCCTCTATTGTTTACTATCGACAAATCTTTTTTGTAAATGTTGTTTCTTTATTGTGATTCATCATTTAAATAAAAATATCTAAAGGCAATGAATTAGTGATTCTGAATGGTGTTTATAATTCTAACTCAAACTTTCCTTATTGATCATTGTCTTTACACACTTTAACTAAAATAAATTGACCATCTCTTGTTTCTATTTCAATGTTCTTATCCTATTATTTTATCAAACCTTCCACAAGAATATCCTCAGTATAGTCTTAGCATTCACTAAATCTTATTGCTATCTTAGGATTCACAAATCCTAAAGGAATAGGTGCTATATGACTTAACTCTTAATCCATTCTTAATTGACTTAGTTTCATTGTCTGTTAATGTTTATCATCACTAATTGAAATAACTATAGATTTGCTTGTCTTATTTACAATTACAACAGGAGCACATAGATTTAAAATCTTTTAGTTTGTTACCTAATCCAATTTGACACTTGCAAAGGCTTAAAGTTGATCCTATTAATGTAATCTATCAGCTATTTTATCCAAATCAACTAGTTTAATTGGAAAAGGCGCTTTATCTGCTTTTATTGTAACATTCACTCTTCTTTAACCAGTGCTAGCCCTCTCTACCTCATCATCGAAAATTAAATTTTATTGTTAATTGATATGGATATTAAGGGTAGGTAATCTTTAATTATCTATAAATTCAACAACTATAGGGTAACCTGTTAAATTTTTAATGGAATAAGGTGATACTTAAATTATATTGTCCTCTGAATGAGATGATTCATCATCTGTACCTCCAAATGATTTTAAAACACTCTAATGTATTTCTTATTGTTATTTATTAAATATTTTTTCCATTATTTTTAATGCTCTTAACACTGTTTAAATACATACTGTAGATAGAGTCAAATTGAAATTATCAAAATCTTTAATTTATTCAATAGTTATTAAGTTACTTATATCTCCACCTAAACCTGCTAAATAGCTTTAAAATATATCTATTTAAAATCCAGTTTTTTCGATTATAGGTTCCCACTTTGAGCATAATGGATTAAAATTACTTAATTTAAATGGTAAAGTAATTTAAATTTTCAAAAAGAGATTATTTTTATCAAATGTTACCTTAATTGCTTCCATCTCATAATCAAATAAAGGAGAATAGCAATTGCCCATATCATTTAAGACTATAACTTTTACTTATTCTACATCTAAATCTATTTTGACAGCAATCAATTACATTTTATTTAAATTAGAAGCATCTAATTATGAGATTTCATTATTATTTTTCTTTTCTTAATTAATCTCTTATTATTATTATTCAGGTTATTTAGGCATTTGACTTAATTAATAATTTAATCCTTCTTTGATAGTATAAAGATCCTAAAAAGAAACCTTTAAATTGATTGGACTTATTCTTCCAATCATATCAGTCAAATCAGCAAATCCTTAAAAGTTTTATAATATTACTAATGACTTTTTCAACTAAACATCTAAATCAATTGGATTTAAAATTTCTCTTTTCTTAACTTATTTAAAGTCATCCTTTTTACTTAGATCATAACTTTTACATAAAAATATCTCCAATTTCTCTAATTTAGCTTTAACTATCATAGTTTCATTTAATTTAGGCCAATCAGATTCAGGAATATTATTTTGTTTAATTTCCTTCTCTACTTCTTTAAGTGATCTTTGAGGAGCCATCTTCATATATATATCAAATTTGCCTCTAACTGTTAAAACATTCTATTCAATTTAAGTAGGTATGCAAGTTATTACATTTCTTAAGTTAACCTTTATTTCTAAACTACCTTATTATGGATTTTAAGGTGCTTAAACTTAATCTTACTATTGTTATATATTTTATTTTAATTCTTGTTAAGCAATTACATATTTTCCAGGACTTGGTGTCAATTCAGGATCATCCATTGCAATCAATGCTAAAACTTCAAATAGAGGACCAGCATGTAATTATAACTTGAAATCAGATAATTCAATATTGATATCTTTATCACCTGTTATTTTCATTTAAAGACCAAAAACTAATTTATATTAAGGATTCTCTTCAATTTGTTAGTAGGCATCTTCAAATTTGAATATCAATTATCTTTATTATCCTTAACTTAACATTCCACGTGAAGCCATATTTAAAATTTAATTTGCATTACTTAAAGTTCCTTATCTACCTCTAACTAATCCATTTAAATTAGTAACTTATTCATAAGAATATGTTTATTGAATATTCATACTTCCAATAAAAGGTAATTCTGTAAATAAACCTGATTTCTCTACTGCAAAATTTGAACCTTCTAAATCTCTTATCAGAAGTCCTACTTTGGCAGAACCATTATTACACTTTTAAAATGAAACTCTCATCATTATGAGCATCATTCTTAGAAAGGGTGTAGGTTTAGGTTGGATATCTTTTAATAAAAATATACTAAAATTCTCTAAATCTAATTAGAATGATAGTTATGGTTCTTCATTTTAAAGTAGAAGCATTTCTTTTAATTTCATTTCTTATTACTTCTATTATTCAAAGAAAGCTTCAAAATATTATGGATGATTATTTCTAATCATATTATCAAATCCATCATCATAAGCTATGTTATGAAATAAACATTTCATTAAAAACATATAATCTGAATGTGTCATTTATAATATCATTGGAGCAATAAAGCAATTAATCTTTAATTGTTCATCAAATTTTATTTTAGGATAGAATAATTAATATTGTTAAAACATTCCAAATATCTCAACACTAATATTAAAATCAAATGGTAAACTAAATTCTCTTTTATTTTATCCATTCTATTGATATAATTATATATCTTTCATATTCAATATAAACACATCTACCCACACAGAATCTAATTTTTGTTCTTATCTTATAACTCTATTTGCTACCTTTCTTCTTTAATTTGATACAATTATTGTTCCAAGATCAATTACCATTGCACAATTACTTTCCTAATTTGGTTTTAAAATCACTTAAGGATTATTAATTACAACATTTAATTGCATTGCAGGTGGATTTTCTAATTATTTATTTAAATAAGCAGTTTCATCCTCTGATAATAAAATTGTTTATATTTTTTTGGTTTGAGCCCTTATTTACTAATATTAATCAATCTCTAATTCTAGTTCTACTTCCTTCTATTTGACTATAGGATTAATAGTTTATTTAGGATTTGATAAGGCAAACAATAATTATTATAATGTGTAATCAAGTAATCTTAATACTGGTTACATCATTACATGAATGATTAATTAACTCATATCAACATTGATTATAATATTCACATTATTAATAATCTTTTTGGATCCTTCACTAAATAAATTTAATTTGACTTTTAATAAAGATTATTATTGATGTCTAACTCCAATCATTTATTTAGGATTAATCAAAGTATATTCAGATTCCTTACTTAATGTATTTGGATAATTTGTAAGATCAAATAATTACAGATTACCAAGAGATCCATTTAATTACATTTCATCTACATATTTGATTAATCCAATTTCAGTATTTTAAATTTTAATTTCAGCCAAAGGTAATGTTGTAAATCTATGAACCAAGATAGCATTAATACTTCTGATTTTTACAGTAACATCCATTAAAATAATATCTTACATGTTATCAAATTTTACATTCTATTATTGAGAATTATTTTCCAATTCTTTCTTTGCTTAATCCTATTATTATTTCTCATTATCTTTTCCTTAAATAGTCTACATATCTTCTTGTTAATTATCAGTAGGTGTTATAAAAATTAATAACTTAGCTACAATTAAAGGTTTTGCAATTACTGATAATGAACCAAATGTTACACCTATTATTAGGTTTTTCTTATTATATCTTTTATCCTTATTACTAATTTATTAAACATTTATATTAATTAATTCATTCGATTCTGGATCTGGATCAGATTTAACTATATACTTAAGTAATGGATTCATATATTTTTAAACACTATCAGTAACATATAAATCTCTTAATTTCAAATCCAAATTTATAGATCCATCAAATAAATTTGCACCAGCATTTAATCCACTTATAACAACATTAAACCAATCTTATGATTTTTCATCTTATAAATGTGCTCCAAAACCCTTTAAAACAAATTTAAAATTCATTGGTCTACTCTCTTAAGTTTTCTCACTTTAAACTTTTTCTACTTCATCATCTTCTTATTCTTTTTCTACTCTAGGCATTGTTCTCAATAATTCAATTGCCTCTTTCCAATCATTAACCATCTTTGGTTTATCAAATGCAACAAGTGTATCACCATACTTATTCTTAATAATTATTGCATTATTCATTCCTGCTTCCTCTTCATTAATGTCAATAAAATCACTATTTCTAATCCAGAAATGAGATTCAGGTTATTGATCTTTAGGTTTTGCAAATAAATAAACATATCCACCACTTAAGACTCCAGTATATTAACTCCATGTTAATAATTAACCTCTTTTCCATATCTTTCCTACTTTTGTTGCTGATTCCATTAATGCTGTTCTTTCTGTCTATACATTTTCTATTGATAATTTAGTTTATTTTCTTTGAACTTCTTCCTATTCTCTTATTGGTTCATTAAAACATTCTCCAATTTTTAAGATTCTGGAATAAGTACTTGGATTTATAAATACATCTAATTAAGGTAATTCTCCATCAATAATAATTTATGGTAATTCTTTTGGAGGTTTAGAACTACCTCTTAAAATCTATGCTCTAATTACTACTCTAATATTTTATATAATGCTATAAGAACCATCTACATTCTCCAAATGAACTCCCTATTATATGGATCGATGACATTAATCCATAGAATTATAATGTTTGAATGTAAAATCTTATAATGAAATCTCAAAATTATCATAATGTAATTCATCTATTTTTGGTGTAATAATTGAAACATCACCAATATTTAATAACCAATTTTCTTGAGTGTTTGGGAGTGGTACTAAAACTATTGTTGATTTGATTTTCACATCAATAAATAAAATAGATGGAGATAATTATGATTATGCCATTTATTAGGCAGCTAAATCTTATGCTATTTCCATTTAATCCCAAGCAGCATTTTTTAGAGTTTCATCTTTTACTTAGAAATCTGTAAATTATTATATCCTAACCATTACAATAGGATTAAATATTAATTTCAATGCTCCTGTTTATAATTTTATATATTTATCAACTCCTTTATGATGAGGTGGATTTGTTTCAAATACAAAATCTATAAATTTCTAATTATTTATTTATTCTAAAAATGCTATTCTTTTTTATTCAGTATAAATCACTATTCCATTCTAAATTGGTTCTGAAACTATATCAATACCAATATATTATAATCCCATTTTCATAAGCATTCCACTATCATTCATTTCAAAACTTCCATCAAATCCACTATATGTTAATTAAATACCTTCTCTCTTAGTATCAAATTATTTTAAAATATGTACAGAACCACTTTTCAAAGAAAATACTACAGATAACCAAATATAATCAGGTGGTCTTCTAATATCTTTAATATCTTGAAAATCAGCCAATTAATCTATAAAAGAAGTTAATTCATCTTTCTCCTTTTAATCAAGTAAATCTGATTCCTTTTTCTTACCCCAACTAAACCATCCTCCTGATTTCTTTTTCTTCTCCTCTGCTTCTTTTATAGCTAACTCTTTTTAAACTACCTTAATCATCTCCTTAGCTGTCTCACATAATGCATCTATACTTAAATTACTGACAGTTTATTCAAACAATTCATTTTCATCTTTAGACAAAGCTTTCATACCTAAATCTGGACTTCTAAGTATTTTTTCATATAAACCAATAAATAATAATTTTTAATCTTCAATTTATTAATTTGATAACTATAATCTTTACTTCTTCTATTTGTTTAATCTATTCTAATATAATGAAAATAGTTCTGCCATTCTAATTATTTATTGGAGTTATAAATTTTCTAAAGCAATATCAATTCCACTTAATTCAATTGATAAAGATAACTCTGGAGAATCAAATTTTCCAGAAGTATTCTAAAATAATCTCCCTTGGGCATTTAACAATAATACAAATTAACCATATTTTGGATGAGTTTTAGGATCTGGATTAGAGATTATCATCTCTTCCATTTCTTTAAGTATGATTTCTTTATCTAATTAATTCAAAAACCTTCTCTCATGTTAATTCCAATAGGCTCCAATATTGACTAATGTTAAGAGTTTTTATAATGGAACTTTTTTCTAATAAATTATATATAGATTAATATACGTTTTCTTCTTTGTTTCTATCAAAATATTATTTTTTCCATTCAGAGTTACAAGTGAAGGTTTCAATTGTTTTAATTGAAAATCCCCATGCAAACTCATTCTTGATTGTATCCTCAAATCTAATATGAATATTTGAGATGCTAAGTTATAAATTATCAATAATTTTCAAGGCAAGTTTTTTAACATATCCAACCTCTTTCTCATCTTTTTATTTAGATTTATCTGTAATATTTTGAATTATAGATTCTTTAAATTTCTCTAGAATCTCCATCTTCTTTTTAAAACCAGCATAATTCACATATTACCACAAATCAGGATGATCTGCTGATATTATAAGATATAAATCTGATAACATTACCTCCACAGGTGAACTTGTTAACGACTTCCATGGCACCTATATATTATTTTCATTGATATGTACATTTAGTTTCAATTTTCCTATATGGCTAAAACAAAGTCTAATTGGCAATTCCAACATTTTGATGATATCGGCTTTTAATGAAACATTGGATATGATTACCTCTCCACTCCAAATACCTATATGGAGATTTTAGGCATCAAATCCTTCAATAAATTAACCCAATACAGAATTCAATACTTTTTCAAGTAATGATTCAAACATTATATTAATATTTTATTTTTATTTACAAAAATCTTCATTTATTTATTACTTATTCTTAATTATAGAATGCTTTAACTCTTACAATTTAATACTAAATAATAAATATTAAATATATAAGTATGAGATAGGCAGAAGTTGAATAGGTCAAGAAATTTTAATTTTTTAATTAAGAAAACATTCAAGATCAGAGAGCTAAGTACTTATATAATCATCTATTAATCCTAGTGGAGACCCAACAGCCCCAACATTAAATGATATTGGAATATCTGATGGATGTGGAATTGGCACCAAATTGTTCCTCTCATCTTAGTCCAAAAATCTAATTTATGTCTATGAAGCCAATTCCATCTAAGGATTCTTTCAACCTCATAATGATTCATTTAGAGTTATGAAATGCACTAAGGAAAGTAGAGATGTAATAATTAATATATGATATTATTCTATAGGGAAAACTAGTAACATTTGGTATTGATAGTGAAAACAATTAAAAGAGTAGCTTTGTGAAATTTTGGGATCCCAATACAACTGACTATTCAAATATGAGTAAATTAATTTCAATAAAATCTTAGAACCTATTAAAGTTATCTTAGTAAATAAAGTTGGTTAACCATTACAAAATTTTAATTGTTTCTGTATAGCTAAAGACCTAAGTGCTATGGCCTTTGGCTTACAAGATGGCTAGATATTGATCTTCAAGGCAAAATCTTAAAATTTAATGACAATGGATTTCAAAGATTAAGTCATTTAAACTGATTAAGAACCTATAAAATCTGTACATCTAAGTAGACATGATCAAAATTTGAATTTATTTTGTACTACTGACTCTAACATCATCTGCTTTTAGAATATGCAAAATAGAAAGAAGTTCTCCATTCCAGCTGGAGCTTTATTCGATTTAACAGCCAAAGGAACTCTTATAGGTTGTCCTAAGGATGATACTTCTACTATAGTAGAATATAGTGATACTAAGAAGGAAGCTACATGGAATGTAGATGGTGATAAAATTGAAATCAGATTTTTCAAATAAAATTACTTAATAATGTTGATCTCACCAAGATAAGATAAAGAATAAGTTGATTAATCTGTATAATTAACTATCTTTGATCTTCTAAACAATTATATTGCATATTATAAGAAATTTGAAAAGATTCAAAGATTTATTCCAGTTGGTGATTATCTCTATGTTATTACTCAAAACAATAGAGGTGAGAAAAACTTAATAAGATTAACTGAAAAAGAAAATACTCATAAAATTGAGATCTTTTTTAAAAATAATTATTTTGATGTTATGTATAGATTTGCTAGCAATTAATCATCTGATAAAACTCTATTAGCTGAAATCAGTAGATTGCATGGTGATCATTTATATGATTAACATGATTTTTAAGGTGCAATCAAATAATATATTAATACAGCAGGTATTTTAGAACCTTCATATGTAATTGGGAAATTTTTAGATGTTTCACATGTTGACTTCTTAATTTAATATTTAGCAGCATTACATCATGAAAAATAAGCAGATAAAAATCACACAGCTTTATTGTTAAATTGTTATGTAAAACAGAAATAGATTACTAAACTTGAAGAATTTCTAAAGGAGTCTAGTTTTGATTCAGATTTATTTGATATTGATACTGCTATAAAAGAATGCAGATAATTAGGTCATATAGATTTGGCTCTCAGATTAGCAAAGTCTAGATAAAAAAATGAAGCTTACCTTAGTATACTCATTGAAACAAACAAAGATTAAAATAATAAGGATTAGAATAAATAAGATTGTAAGAGTGCTTTGATGTATATAAAGGAGGAAATCTAATTGGATGAAAAAGTAATAATAATTATAAATAGATTAGGCTTAATTTTTGAAAGAGTTTGGACAATAATTAATGAAGGCTGAGCCAGAATTTTGTCTAGAAATTATCCAAAATTTAGTTTTACTTATTAGTATGGTGTAAAATTTGAAGAAAAGAGTAGATTCTTAAAAAGGAATAGAATCAATTAGTATTTTGACTCCTGAGGAGTTGAAAGTATGGAGATATTTCAATTTATCAGATGAAGAGATCAAAAAGGTATTTTCCATTACATTTGGTAAACCAGATGAATTTTTACACTTATTTGTGGTTAATGATGAATATTTAGAAAGTTATTTGAAATTTTTAATTGAAAATTGTAAAACCTTACCAAATGAAAAAGCTATATTCCATAGATACTTTGAATATCATTTAGAGAAATATCAATTATATTATAAAGATGAGAATAAAATAGGAATTAGAGATACTTAATTGTAGAGTAAAGAATAAGGTATTATGAAATTATTGGAAAATTAAGAAAATGAGAAAAAATATGATAAGAATCATTTATTAGTATTATTCAAAATGTACAATTTTGTTCCAGGTATCATTTTCTTATTGAAAAAATTATAAATGAGAGAAGAGTTATTGAATTTCTATATTAGTTTGAAGGAGAATGATTAAATCATTAATTTATGCAGTGAATATGGTAAAGAAGAAACAAATCTTTGGATATAAGCATTAAAATATTTTGCAAAACCAGAAAATAGTGCAGAAAATTATATTGAAAAAGTTTTAGTATTAGTAAGTAGTTTAGAAAATCTTTCACCTTTACTTATATTAAATATCTTATCTAAAAATAGAAATGTTAATTTTAAATTAGTCAAGAACTATTTCACTAATAAAATATCAAAAGATAAAAAATAAATTGATGATTGTTAAAAAGTTGTTAAAGAAAAATAGAAGAAAGCTGCTGAATTGAGAACTGAATACAAGAAATTAAAGACTCAAGCTAAAGTATTTCAATCAACTAAATGTAATTGTTGTGATGCCATTTTGAGTTTACCTTCTTATCATTTCCTTTGTGGACATTCTTATCACGAACATTGTATTCATACGTATAAATATATTTAATAAATATAAATAGTGAAAGAGCTTGTCTCCTTTGTCCTTAGGACACATAGATGTTCTTCAAAAGAAAATAAGAATTTATTGAAGCATCAAAGGAAACCAAACCATTCAAAGAAAAACTATATGCAGCAGCCGATAAATTTGATGTTATTTGTGAGTATCTTGGATAGGGTATAATTTCAAATTAGAAAGCTGATTGAATCAAAAATATTGTATATCAAAATATTATATATGAAAAAATATATCAATGTAAATCATTTAGTGAAAATCACATACTATTATAATTTGCAAAATTTGAACAAAATTTGTATGAGACATTCAATTTTATATAGATTTCTTAGAAGCTATTATATTTAATTTTATTCATCAAATGAATTATATCAATCTATCATAGACTTTTGTACAAATTATCTAAAATATAAAATCACTAAATATAATTGTTTAATAGAATCTTTATTAAGTACCAAGAAGATTAGAAAAATATTTTGCAATAAGAAATGGATATAATATTATTTTCATATCTATTCAAATATTCTGCGTTGTACACTTTCTTTTATAATATTTTTATATATATTAATAATGCTTAATGATTCAACTGATATTTAGACGTAATCAAAAGACTAACAAAACTAACCATCCTAATATCCTTATTTTGTGTATAACTTTCCATCTACTTCCATGGTGGATTATAATAACTCTCAAATTCCGTAGTTATAAATTAGAAACTCAAGTATAATGTGATTTACTATAAAGATGACTCAATGTTTAAAGATAATTTACAAATTCCAGGATTCCTTTAAGGTCTCTCTGTACCTAGCTTTTAATTTAACAATTCCAATCAATTTTATTTGAATGAATAGAAATCTACCTATATACCATCTATGGCAAGTGCATTAGCATCTGTTTTTAATGAATAATAAATATCAAGTTTGTAAAATGAGGATAAAAGAAATCGTATAATAGTTGGTACCTAAACACTCTGTGACATAGAAATGATATTTGTGTAAAGGTATTTTGATATTAAGACCTAAGTAAATTGTTGTAATATTTTAGTTATTTTGTCCTCCAAATATTAAATACAGCTTAAATGAAGAGAGATCCATTTCAAATTCAGCTTGGATGAAGGATCGAATAAAAAATAGATATAAAAAAGCAGTAATTTATTCATTAGAGTATGTAGATCAAGGAATCTATGTTTGATTTAATTAATGTGTTATCTACAGATGAAGAATTAAGCAATAGATAATTTTATGGCTATCATTAGTTTTAGTCTTAGGGTTTTGACAGTCTAGAGAAGTAAGTAGCTAAATCAGTAAAATAAGAGAAACCATTTACTGAAATGATGGTAGAAATTTAATTATTAGTGAAATAATTTTTAGTGACAAAATTTTGAATTAGAAATATTTCATATAATCATTTAAACTATTTATTCAAATTAAATCTATTAATCTAAAGGAAATTGTTGAGACCATTGACACATTTTATTAATTAATTACATTTTAATTGATCTAGTATTTATTTATTTTTTATTATCTCTTTAAGCCATTTTTTTCATTTCATTTTATTACTCATTGATAAATCTTAGTAATCTTTCTATTTCACTTTTTTGCATTTAATTTTATAGATTAAGAGTTTGATTATTAGCTGCCATCAATTTAACCTAATAAGTTAAATCTTCAATTTGCTTTTGTTTCTCCTTCAATTCAATAAAATAGTCTTCCTAACCTTATTTTCTCACAGATGTAGTAAGTGATCTTGGAAATTTAATATCATAAAAACTACTATCCTCACTAAGTTCACTAGTCATAGTAAAACAGTTTAACGATAAAAATTAAATATATAATTAATATTTCATAATCACTTTATTGCACCATATAAATTGTTATAAAATATATAAATACTAATAGTATCTAATTATCATATTAGATGTTTTAATAACTTTAATAAAGAAATAAGCTAATTCAACTTAAACAAGGATTTTCATTGTAATTCATGGGAAGGATAGTTGTTGAGGTATGTAAAATTTACACTTTTAATGGTTTTTTAGTATTATTTATATTAAAAAGAATAAGATCAGAAAATATTAATAATTAATATGTTAATTTTTGTTATTCTTATTTTTTAAATATCTGGAAGAAATTTGTAAGGAAGAGGTGCACCTCCAAAAAAGGGTGAGAAATGGGATTAATCAAATTAAGCACTTGATTAAATTTTTGAACATATATCAGGCAATTTAACTGAATAATAAGTGTAGGATCTAGAATTAATTGAAGGTTATATATTGAATGAAGGACTAATATATTATAGTCAGGCTACTCAAGAAGAAAAATAAAAGATTTTCCTGTCTCTGATTGAAATGGTTGGGGAACTTAATAATGAGAATCAACAAGAAAATTCAAGACTTGAAAAAGATATTTAATATTTTAGTTAACTTAATATGACAGATAAGAATATTGTAATGACAAAGATTTCATAAAATTTAGATAAAACTTTAAGAGATTCTTCTAAAGAATTTAATAGTAAAGTGGTTTTGTTGATAATTAAAAAAGAAATTGAAAGTTTTTAATATCATCCTGATCGTAGTTCAAGTGCAACATGGGATATAGAAGAATATAAAATGATTTAGGAGAGGAATGAATAGGAAATGAGGGAAATAGAATATTAAATATAAGAGTTTTTAGATTAGGGTTTGTCAGAGGAGAAAATTAAAGAATAGATAACAGATTTCATTCAGTCTTACTTTGGTAATTCTACATCATTAAAGTAAAATAACAATAGTATAGATGAAATTATTCATGATGTGAAGAAATAGGAAGAAAAAAGTAGTCCAAGAGAGTAAGTGAAATAACATAGATAAAAGGTTAGAGAATTGATTAGGGAATTATTGGAGTAAGGTAAAACAGAAGAGGAAATTTAGAAGGAAGTCAATGATTATTTAATTAAAAATGGTGTTAATGATTTGAGTGAAGAAGAAAAAAATTTAATAACATTAATCATTTAAAAAGAAATGATTAGAAATAAAAGATAGTAAGAATATTTAAATGATGATGAACCAAAAGTCTCTTTTAAGAATACTAATAATGCTAATTATATCTATCTTGGAGTAGTTACCAGTGTTTTATTGATGATCTTAGTAGTATTTTTGATTAGAAGATATAAAATGAAATAAAATCAAAGCAAATAGATTGGATTCAGAATACAAGATAATAATAACTAAGATGTAGAACAAATGGAATGAAATTATATGAGAAAATTTAATTAATTTATTTTTATAATGAAATATTTATTTATTTATGCCACGTTTTTGGTAAGTGTATATTGTTTTTATGATTTTATTCCTGATGATATAATAACCTTTACCTTAACAGGAAATGAAGAGGATGTATTATTAGAGAATATAACTGAACCAACTTTAATAAAAGGAGCTTATTAAGTTAATCATCATAAAGATGTGATTGATTTTTCAGTAAAAACACCCACTGGAAGAACCATTTATTCAAAATTGGCAACAAATAAAGGAAATTTTACTGTTTAAGCAAATGAAATTGGTTTATATTAAATAATATTTAACAATAAAAAAAAGGCTAATTAATTACTTACTTATGCAGTAGATGTTGTCAAAGAAAAAGAAGATAAAATCAAATCAACAGATATTGATCCATTAGAATTAGATATAGATTATATACATAATGGACTTTAAGAATTATATTATGATCATAAATTTTAATAAATCAGATATGAATCATCTACACAATAAGTTAAAGAAGCCAATAAGAAAATCTATGCGTTTACAGTCATCGAAACTATTTTTATTGTTTTAGTTACAATATGGCAAATTTGGTATATAAAGAGATTATACAATAAAAGATCACCATTACTTTTATGATTTGATAAAATTATTGTTTTCATATATAGATAATCATCTAAATAAGCAATCCAAATATTAAAATTTTACTAAAGACATAAAGATCACATTATCTATCTAATTCATTTGCACTGACAATTGATTTACATTAATCCATTGGTGTATACCAAATGCAAGTTAAACCATCAAAAGCCTATTAACAAGTAATTGTATCTACAAAGTCTTCACATCTATTTTTTCATTTTTTTATTTACTTTTAACGAAAACATCCTCCTGTTTACCATTTGCAACCATAAAGATCATATTGTTCACAATCACATTAATTTGTTAAAGAGAAACAACTCATACAATTAACAGTAGTATCAGTTGCTCCATTAAAACATGAGTCAGTTCTTGAAACTGCAGAAAAGCATTCCTCAGATTTTGTAAACTTTTTGCAATCAAAAATATCACATTTATTATTTATCCATACACATTAATCATCTAATTTAATAGTCTAACATAAATCCTAAGTAACTATATCAGTGCATAATTTTAATTTTTGACATATACTATCTTTGAAAACACAATTGTCTCCATTAGATAATTAACATTTTGCTTGATCATAATCAGAGCATTATTTAATTCTACAATTATTATCCCAAATGCAATCCATTCCACCAGCTTTAACTAATCCACAAGAGTTTTAGTTATCAATCTCTGAACATTCTGAAACAGAAACACAATTTGTTCCACTTGTTGAACAAGCCTTATTTTCATAAATCAATTAATCACATGGAGGTGTAGCCAATTCACATTTCATATTAACACATCCATTTGTTGTCCATTTACATAGATATCTAATTATTAGTATTAAATACATTCCATTTATAATATCTAAACATTCCTTTTCTTATGTAACATCTCCACATACTAAAGGGGATAACCCCATAGCAAAAGATAAACAGTATAAAATTAACATCAACATCAGGTTATTTATATTAAGTATTTAATCAAATGAATGATAATATTTTTTCAGATTGATTTAGAGTCAAAGATTGTGAAGTATCTTATTTAATATAATTTATTAGGTATTGTTGTATAAGATTTGCAAACACATATTTTTATTATCTAATTTAGTAGAGACCAAAACTTAATAAGATATAAATAGAAGAAGACCTTTCAAATTGGTATTTAATATCCAACTTATTATCTCATTTCAATTTACATATAGCATTATTCATTTTAGAGATAATTGTAAAAATTCAAATGTTGATAAAATGGTTATTAAATTCTGTAATGTTATGAATAATTCAAACAATCATCTGAGGGCACATGACATCCGATTCTTAATTAACCTACGAATATTGTGTTCTTCTTTTACTTTAAAGGCTTCCAAATCATCATCATTATTCGATAATGACATACTTAAAAAGAATTAATTCAAATTGTAAATATTCAAATAATTATTTGTTGCTATTATTGGAGTACAAATTCTTATTGGCCTGATGATCTGTTTCATCATTTTCATTGTTCTGAAAATTAAATACATAAGCTATTAATATGTAATTAATTCTGGTAATATATTTATTATTTGTTTACATAATTATTCTCAAGTGATAATAAAATTAATAAAAAAAGGTTTAGTAAACAGAATAATTTAAATACAATTCTGTGAATGTAAGGAAATGCTAAATTTAATCCTAAATAGAATTAGGAATGATAAATTAGATTCTGGAATTATTTATTATAATTGATGATTCAATATTCATTTAATCATTAAATTAACTCTCTATTATATTTCCAATTACAATCTTTAAATGATTTATAAAGGATTTATTTACTCAACTATCAAAGTTTGATTGATTTTAAAATTAGAATAATTCAATATACATTTCACGCTAATCATAAATATTTAATTTAATATAATTTTCTAACAAAATATAAATTTAAATGAAATCTATACTATTTTAATTATCTAAAAATAATAATATTTAATTCTTTAATAAATAAATTTCATTAATAACCCTCTTAACAAATAAGATGTAATACAATTTCGAATTTTAAGAAGAAACCCCTTTTATTGATCAACTAACCAAACGAAATATAAAATGTTATCAACATAACGAGCCTTTAAGCTATTTAGATCTTTCAAGAGTATGTTAAGATAGATCAAGATTGAAATGCATCTATTGCAAATAAAATGAAACCTGCGTTTCAATTATATAGTTCAATGAACTTTGCGAACAATTCTCTAAGACTAGTAAGAATGCTAATGATTAGATTATAAAGGATTATTTGGAATTATATTAAAACATTTAAAATACACTTAATTAGATGAATGAAAAAATTTAGAAAACACTTTTTAGTTCCCGACTTAATAAAAATTTTATTTAATATTTGGAATAATATCTTCTATTTGTCAATTAATTCAATTAGAATATAGGAACTCAATATAATTAGTATTGTTAATTTAAATCAATGAAGAGTATTGGGCTTTAAGAATTTGAGTTCCTAACTTAAAGTATTTCAGAATAAGTTGATTTTCAAGAATTTGATAAAAAGTTAATTGTGAAAAAATAAGCATTAGATGATTAAAAATAAGCAGAGTCAAATTAATATTTAGATTCAATATAATAATTAAATTAGATGATAACTAATTTTGTTATCTAAAATAATTTGTGTAATACACAAAATTTGAATAATAAATAATTGAATAATAATTTAAATGATTTACTAATTGAATAGGTTAAACCTAATGACACTGATGATATCTAAATATTTAATTAAGAAGGACAAATTCTAAGTTACAACAAAAAATTACCAATAGCTGATATTTAATTAAATTTTGATTAAACTATTCTTGCTGCAAGATTATGTGAACCATCTGTAAATATTTTATTTTGGAAATAAGATAGTATTCATAAGAAATGGAATAAATATCAAATATTAGAATGTTATTAAAAATCTTTGGTTTATTTTACATTGAGTAAATTATAAAATATATTAATAACCAGTGGGTCAGATTTAAATAATGGTGGTAAAATAAAAATATGGGTTTTGAATGAAGAATGGTGGATTATTAAGCAAATATTTGTACCGTAAAATCACTCAGGACTTGGTAAATAAAGAATTTCATGTATCATTTTCAATCCAAGTGAAACAGAAATTATTTATTCTGAGGGAGCTCGTGTTGCTGTTTTATATTAAAAATAATCAATCTTTGAAATAAAATACTCTGTATAAAAATCAAGTGAAATAATTACAAATTTAGGAATATCAAATGATGGAAAAATATTAGCTGTTGGAGGTTGTGATTAAAAAGTAACTTTATGGAAATTTGATGATACAAAATTAATTTAGTTTTAATAATTGAAATTGTACAATACTCCAAAAAGTATTATATTTAGTTCAAATAATTAAGATTTAATTATTTGTACTAAAGATGGTTTAGTTCATTGTTTTACTAATAAACATTAAAATTAGAAAGAATATTATGAAACTTAAAAGATCTTTAATAATATTGCTAAAATTAGAACTATTAAATTTAATCATGATTCATCTATTTTAGCTATAGGAGGAGAAACTAATGTTCTTTAATTATGGAAGAAGGATCCATAAAATGAATGGAAATGCTAGAACGAATATAAATAAGATATGTTCATTGAATCTATTTGTTTCTCAAAAACTCAAGAATATATTTATGCATCAAATAATAATGAAATTTATATACATCAATTATTTTGAAATTAATATGATAAAATTTAAATTGAAGGAAATAACATTTTAATTCTTGATTGTTATTATTATGATAAATCAAAATACTTCTTCTCTAACTTAAAGGAATTCTGAAGCTGCACTTAATTTTTAGGATAACAATTCTTATAATCTTTCAACAACTTCCAATTATTATTCTCTTTCGAAGGTTTAGGCTTCATATTATGATTCTTATTCAGCAGCCCATCTTTCTTATATATCTAATGAATCTTCAGCATCTTCAAGGAATAACTAAAATAGTAAAACTATTTTACAGTTTAATCTTCTAAGTCTTCAACAGCTTCTTAGATGGTGACTTTGAATTAGACAATTGAGTTTTCTAAGAAAGCCTTTCTTTCAACTAATCTCTTGTGTTCTTCTTATAAGTGACTACTTTAAACTTCCCAATTTGCAGCTTATTTATCTTCTGTGGCAAGGAGGGATGCTCTACTGGCAACTAATTATTATCTAATTTAAGCCAAGAGTTCTAAGATTTTAATGATACTCTTGTTGTCAACCTTGGAAGCCAATTAAGTCAAGGCATTAATGAGTGGCTGTAAAATAATAGCAAATGAAATATACTTTGAAGAGAGCATGTTTGCTTTCCATTAATTTAGCTTAGACTTTTTCAAATCTGCTCTTAAGTTAGGCAAAAGCAACACCAGCTTATAAATGTTGAACAATCTTTGAAGCTTCATCAATGGCATCCATTTAATCAACATGTTCTGCATCCTTTCTAACCCATGTATCGTGTTATGATTATCTGGTGGCTGATTCGTCAGCAAAACTTTTTTCGTTATTGGCAATATCTGATGTGACAACTCTGACTTCTTCTTCAGCTTCACCTAAAGCTTCAGTTGTTGAATCTCTCAAGTTAGAGAGAGCAACAATTTAAGATTAATGATAAGCAATTTCTTATTCTAAGTCAGCAATAATTTTTTCAAATGCAACAGTGTCACTTTCATGAACTTTGTCAGCTTTAGTTTAATCTCCATTTAATTAAGAAGCAATATTATTTAAAAGGATTTGGATCTCTCCAACAGGTCCACCAGTGGCCAATTAGAGTTGGAGAACTGATAGGATAGAATTACCAAATGAATCCTTATTGACTTGTGCCAAAATTTCCTTTGGACTTTCTGTCTTTGTCAATCGTGCTGTAGCAACTGCAATAACAATAGCCAATATTGTTAATGATCTAGCCATTTTTTTAATTATTTATTATGCATCCAACAATGCTCATGTGATTTACACTTATTACCCGTTTTTGATTGTAATATATATATAATACGTTTTTAATTTATGAGTTTCATTAACTTAGAATAACTTGATCAAGAAAACTCACTAATTGACTATCATAACACTATTAATGAAACTCTTGATTCTTTAACACATACTATTCAAGACCTTCGAAATCCACAAATCTGTTTTGTAAACACATTTTCTACATTAGGTTTCAGACACTAATATTGCATAACTCTACTTGTAATAGATATGTTAAAAATTTCCATAAGCGATAACATTCACTTTACCAGTAGGAGAAGGTGCTAAAAATCTACATTTTGCAAATGAAGTGGCAGAATACTTATTTAGCAAAAGATTTTGTAGATAAGATTTAGTAATCGCAGTAGGAGGAGGAGTTGTGACTGACTTAGTTGGATTCGTGTCTAGCATATATATGAGAGGGTTTGCTATATTTAACTATTCAACAGAATAAAATTCATTTTGATTCCCACATCGTTGTTGGGGATGGCAGATGCTAGTGTAGGAGGAAAGACAGGTATCAACAACATCTATGGTAAGAATCAATTAGGAGTGATAAATGATCCATATAGTATCAAAGTGTGTAGCTAATTTTTATAATCATTGGATAAAAGAAATTTTCTTAATGGTTTGGCAGAAATTATCAAAATAGCAGCTTGTTTTGATAGAAAATTATTTGAGAGATTAGAATAATATGATTATAATTATTTGATGGATCCAAATAACTAAACAAGTCTATTAGATGTTATTAAATATGGAATTAATTTAAAGTTAAATATTGTAACTGAAGATAAATATGAGCAAAATATTAGGAAAATTTTAAATTATGGACACACTATTGGTCATGCAGTTGAATTTGCAAGTCAAGGTAAATTATTGCATGGTGAATGTGTCTCTATTGGCATGGTTTTGGCAAATATATTAGCTAAAGAACATGGAATCGATACATCATCTTATGAGAATAGAATAAGGAATGTACTTTAGAAATATGAATTACCTATTGAAATCCCAGAATATGTTAATATATAAGATGTTTTAAAATATTTACAATTTGATAAGAAGGTAGTCAAACATGAAATCAATTTTGTATTTATTTAAGAAATTGGCAAACATAAATTTAATACTACTCCAATTAAAATGGATATCATTAAAAAAATACTTGTAAAATCATGTGTTATAGCATGTTAAGATATTAGACCAAGCAAACCAATACATGGATCAAAAAGTATTACTAATAGAGTGCTTTTGTTAAGTTCATTATCAGAAGGAATAAGTTCATTGAATAATTTTTATGATTCAGATGATACGAAAGCAATGTTAAATTCTTTGTAAGAATTAAGATTATGTGAAATTTAAACACATTCTAAACATAATCTAATTCTTGAAGGATGTTAAGGCTAATTTTATAAAAAGGAATATACAATAAATGTCAAAGAAAGTGGTACTTGTGCCAGATTTATACTTCCTATTGCTGCCTTAATAGGGAATGTCACTATTATTGGAGCATAAAGAATATATGAAAGACCGATTTAAGAGATGGTAGAAGCACTTAATTTAAATGTAAAATATTTATAACAAGAAGGATAATTACCATTTAAAGTAATTGATGGTAAATTTGGTAAACATATTAAAATTAAATCTCAATTAAGTAGTTAATTTGTCTCTGGAATTCTAATGTCTGCTCCTTATTTCCCAAATGATGAAACTTTGATTGAAATTATAGATTGCAATGATACTATTGTTAGTGAATCTTATATAGAAATGACTATTTAACTTATGAATATATATGGAGTAAAGGTAGAGAGAATCTCTAAAACAAAATTTTTAGTAAGGAAAGGAGTTTATAAAGCCCAAACCTATGATATTGAACCAGATGCTACAGCAATGAGTTATGATTTATTACATATTGGATTAAATGGTGGATCGATAGAAACCAAAAAGATATCAAAGTTATAAGGAGATGCATAATTTTTGGATGTCATAGAATAGATGGGAATGTAAGTAGTGAGAGAATAAGGATTTTATAAAATAATCAAGAATTAAGATTTAAAACCTTAAGATATTAATTGCATTAATTTTAGTGATACTTTTATTTCTTTAGCATTGTTAATGTCTTCAATTGAAGGTTAATGTGTAATAAAAGGAATAGAAAATTAAAGAGTTAAAGAATGTGATAGAATTAAGGCTGTTACTGAAAACTTAATTAAAGTTGGAGTTGTTTGTTTATAATAAAATAATGAGATTTTAGTCAGAGGCAAAAAATATCAAAAATACAATGGCTATAGAAAAGATATCATAATCAATACATATAATGACCATAGAATTGCAATGGCATTTAGTATTTTGGGAGGACATTTTGAGAAAGTGCAATATTAATATAGAATCATAATAGATAATAAAGATTGTGTAAGGAAGACATTTCCTGATTTTTATAATCATATTCAAAGTTTAGGTTTATATTAATAAGCATTAACATATAATTAAGAACAAGAATTCTTATACAATTACCAATATTATAAGGAACCATTATATATTATTGGCATGAGGGGAGCTGGTAAAAGTACTCTGTCTTAATATATATGCTAACAATTAGGTTTTGAATATATTAGCATTGATAATATGATATCTAATAATATAAATGAATTTGTCTCAAAGTATGGATGGGAAGAATTTAGAAAATGTGAGAAGGAATAATTTATATAGATATTATTGAAATATCAAAAAAATGTAGTGGTTGATTGCGGAGGTGGAATTATAGAGGATGAATAAATATAGTAATTATTGATCGGCAAAAATGTGATTTGGATTGAAAAAGATATCAATGAATTGATTGAAGATTTACAATCTGAAAACAGACCTTAAATTGGAAATGTCATAGAGATTTATAATAGGAGAAAATCAATATATTAAAGGGTTAGTAAATATATTTTTACCTTGCCAAGCAGAAAATATATTTAAAAAATTACATCAAATTATGATATTACAAGATATTATTAAAGAATAAAAGAACTTTATTTAAATTTTATAAAGTGCATTTAACATTTGAATTTTCCAAGAAACAAAATATATGTTTCAGATACAAATTTTGCATGCATTTTTTATGAAGAATTAACAATTTTAGATCATTAGAAGATTTATTTTATAAACAGAAATCATAACTTATTAGAAATAAGGATGGATAAGATTGAAAATATTTAAGAGTAATTTGATTAGATTAGATAATAAATTTACAACATTAAATTTTATCTTGATATTCCAATAATATTTACTTTAAGAACAAAGTAATAAGGAGGATTCTATACTGGAACATAATATATTAAGACAATTTAAGAATGGCAAAATAGTTTTATTGGAGATTATTTTGATATAGAAATGGATTAATTTAATAATGTAATGATTTCACAAAATTATTATAATTCTATCATTTTGTCATAACATTTATTTGAGAAAACAGAAAAATTATAGATCATTGAATTCATAGAAAGAATGAAGTATATTTCAGAACACAACCCTAATATAATATGTTTGTTAAAGTTGGCTATTCATCAAGATGCTTATCCATCAGAACTTACATATTAAGAAATTTCTAAGCAGTTTATGGGCATGAAATTTATAATTCCATATTTAGTTGTTTCTATGGGACCAAATTCATAATTGTATAGAACTTTAAATAAATTTATGGTTCCCTTGTCTTGTTTGACTCCTACAGCGGTTGGTCAATGCACTATACAATAATTACGATCAATTAGAAGCCTAGCAAATTTTGAGATAACTTAAAATTATCACATATTTGGGGATGATTTATCGTTATCAAGGAGTGATTTACTTCATTAAAAATATTTTGACTAACTGAATCAATAACATAATAAATTTTATACTAAAGTTTCAATTAAAAACATTGAATAAGCAAAACCATATATTAATAATATAAATTTTTAGGGTGCCTCAATTACAATGCCATTTAAGGAGGATGTAAGATTATATTTTAATTTTAGGTACAATAATATTTGACAGAATAATCAATAGAGGCTCAAATTATTGGAGCAGTTAATTGTATCATTAAATATGAGAATCAATTAATTGGATTTAATACAGATTGGTGGGGGATGTTTTGGCCTATATTTACTAGATTTCCTAAGAATATGTAAAAATGTTTAATTTTGGGTAATGGAGGTACTGCAAAGACTGCTATTTTTGTGGCTGCAAAATTATTTTTATTATAAGTCTATTTATATGGAAGAAATCCTTAAAAAGTAGAAGCTTTAGCAAAATAGTGTAAGGTGGAATTCATGCGATAGTCTGAGAAGATTCATAAATTTGACTTGATAATTTCAACTATACCTCCTGGGGCTAAGTTGCCATTATGTGAGGAGTGGTTTGATGAGAAAACAATTGTATTTGTGGCTAATTAAGGAGATGATCCTTTATTGAAGAAGCACAATTCAATAAGTGGGAGGGAGATGTTTGAAGCATAAGCAATTGGGCAAGTACATCTGTTCAATGGGAAGTGAATATATATATACATTTTTAAAAATAAAAATTAATGAACAAATGCAATAACCCTTAAATAAACAAAAATCTTTATTTAATTTTTATATGAGTTCAGGTGAAGAAGAGGATAAACAATATGAAATTGATTAGCTCCTTCAAAAGATTACGGAAGTATAATTTATTTTATACTTAAGATTGAGAACACTCGATAAGTACATCCGCATAGAAGCAAAGTTCAAGAACTTTAATTTGATTTAGTTTGCTTCCTTAAGCGTCCACCAGTTGAAGACCTATCATTAGAAGAAGCACATTTGTGTTACTTAGAAAATAAGAGGTAGATGGGTATGTTTGTGTCATGATATTAATGAAGTTTTCTCCAAAAAAAACATAGAGGAAAAATCAATGAAACACTTCTACTCTTCGAATAACTCTAGTAAAATATAAAGCAAATTGTTAACATTCTTTTCCAAAGTTTTGAGAGATCAACCCAACATGGTGGAAAGGTTTTTGCATGAGAAATACAATCACAAATTAGAAACAGTGTTTGAATAGAAAGTTCATATTGGGATAGTAATATTTATACATATAAATATAAGACATCTTAATAATTTGAACCCACATTTTAACCGACTAAATTACCCCTTCTTGGTTATAATTTTGAAGATGCTTTTAAAATTTAGTATGCCGATAATAGAATTGGGCGGGTTAATAAATAAAAGTAAAGAAAAGTATTGTTTATATTTAATTCTCTATTTTAGACTAAAAATGAATATCAATCTTCAACTCAAAATGACTACTTTAATACTATCATTTAATAAGAATTGTATGAAGATCCAATAGAAGTAGGAGATTAAAAGAAAAGTTGGGCAATAGTAGTTAGAAATGCGGTTAAAATTGCAAGATTCAAAGCAAAATTTAGATAAGATTTTAGGGAATTCTTTAAAAGAATAGCATACTTTGCAGCTAAAGAAGCAAGAAGAAGAAATCAAAAATGTTAAAAATATTAAAAGGATTTTATGATAAGAGCAAAGAAATTATCAAAGGAAGCATAAACATTTTGGAGAAAAAGAGATAAAGAATTGATTGAAATAAAGAAAAGAAAAGAGAAATTAGAATAGGAAAGAAAAAAGAAAGAAGAAGAAGAAAGAGAATAATTACTATAATAAAAAAGATTAGAATTTTTAATGAAGTAATCTGATATTTATGCTCATTTCATGGCTAAAAAATTAGGAATAAGTTTGGATCATTAAATCTAATAAACTAATGGGAATATTGAAATAGATGAAGCAATGGCATTTGAAACTGTTTAAAAAGTCATAAATGATAATAGACTATAATTACAATAATTTGATGGAAAGGAATAAGAGAATGTTTAAATATAGGAATTAAAATTGGATCATAATGATTAAGATAGAGATTTTTCACTTATAGCACCTCCATCGATTTTTCATGGAGATTTAAAAGAATATCAATTAAAAGGATTAAGATGGTTAGATAATCTATATGATTAAGGAATTAATGGTATCCTAGCAGATGAAATGGGATTAGGGAAAACAATTTAAGCAATAGCATTATTATCACATATTAGTTCTTTTAAATAAGTTTGGGGTCCATTTTTAGTAATTGCCCCATCATCAACATTACATAATTGGTAATAGGAAATTAAAAAGTTTTGTCCTTCTCTTAAGGTACTACCATATTGGGGATAAGCATAATAGAGGAAAACTATTAGAAAATATTTTCAATAAAAGAATTTTGGTTAAAAATAGTCATTATTTCACATAGTTGTTACTTCATATAACTTGGTTGTTTCAGATAATAAAATATTCAATAGAGTAAGATGGTAATATATGATTTTGGATGAGGCTTAAGCTATAAAAAATATTAATTCATAAAGATGGCAGATTTTATTATCTTTCAATGCTAGGAATAGATTATTATTAACTGGAACCCCTATATAAAATACAATGGGAGAATTATGGGCTTTGTTACATTTTATTATGCCAAGGTTTTTTGATAGCTTTGATTAATTTTAAGAATGGTTCTCTAAGGATATAGAGGCACATTCTTAGGATTAAAAGACTTTAAATTAACATTAATTATAAAGATTACATGCTATATTGAAACCTTTTATGTTAAGACGTTTGAAGAAGGATGTAGAGAATGAAATAGGTTAGAAGAAAGAATTTTCGATATTTTGTGAAATGACTAGTAGACAGGCAGTACTTTATAAGAATGTTAAATCAAAATTATCAATTAAAGAATTCTTTAGAATGTTAGATTCAAAATAAAAAGTAGATAATCTAATGAATTTAGTAATGTAATTTAGAAAGATTTGTAATCATCCTGAATTATTTGAAAGAAAACCATATAAGTCTCCTTATATATTTTAGGATAAGTAAAATGTGGAAGTTTATTAATATAATCCAATAGTTTAGGTAACAAAACGAAATCCTATAAAATTTATAATTCCTAAATTAGTTTATGACAACTTAATTGAAGATAAACCTTGTATCTTTACTGCTCATTATATTTATACATCTTTAAAAAATGGTGATTCTACATTTGCATGTTTTGTTTTAAAGCATTTACCATTTGGATTATTCTAAAAAAACATTTTTGATTTGATCCTTTTACTTTGTAATTTTGATAAACCTTAGAGTTTAATTAATTATTCATTTTCTAAGTAATTTAAATTTTACATTTCAATTGCTTAAAGTTAAATTATAACATTTGAATGTAGATCAAGTTCATTTTATTAAAAACTCAATTATAGTTTATATAATAGATAAGCATTGTCATTCATAAAAGAATCTTAAGCTTGTTATATTTTACCAAATAGTCCAGATTCATTAATAGCTTCTTCATCTAAATTACTATAATTGGATAAATTATTGAAAGAATTAAAATAAAAATAATGGAGAGTTTTGATATTTTGTTAGATGACAAGAATGTTAGATATTTTGGAAGAGTATATGTTACATAAGGGATATACATATTTTAGAATGGATGGTTAATGTTAAATAAATGATAGGAGAGATATGGTTAATGAATTTTAGTAAAATGATAAGATTTTTGCATTTCTTTTATCCACTAGAGCAGGTGGTTTAGGAATTACTTTGACATAAGCTGATGCTGTTATATTTTATGATAATGATTGGAATCCAACTATGGATGCTTAAGCAACAGATAGAGCTCATAGAATAGGTAGAACAAAGGATGTATATGTTTACAGATTGATAACTAAAGGTACTATTGAAGAGAGGATAGTTAAAAGAGCATAATAAAAGTAAAATGTTTAATCAACTGTTTATTCAGGAGGATTTTAAGGTGACAAATTTAAACCTCAAGAAGTATTATTTTAGAATTATTAAACTATAGGTTTTTGAATTGCTATTTGATGAATAAGATATAGATGAAACAGTAGCCAATAAATTTATGGCTAAAGGATAAAAGAAGAAAAAGAAACCTGTGAAATAAGATTAAAAAGAATAAAAAGAGCAATAAAAAGATTAAAATAAAGATCAAAAAGAATAATAGGAAGAAGAAGATATTATTGAATTTGATTTAAGAGAATTAGAAATGAATGAAAAAGATTGTGAAGATGCTGATTGATTAATGCTCTAATTTAATAAATAATATAAAATTTATGTTCCTATCTTACATCAAAGTTTATTGAATACTATTCTAATAGATTTTAATTGTAATTCTACAAATTTATTTATTTACTTTAGAAATTTTAATTTCTATAACTAATAGTTTATATTACTTTTAATATAAATTTTTATTATGTTTTTATTTGTAATAGTATAATACTTTAATTAAAAATTTAGTTTAAAAATAAATTAAACTAAAAAATGTCCAGAAGGTATAATCAGTTATAGAATAAGTAAATTGATTGGTAGAATGAGTAATAAAGAAAAAAGAGACTTATTCTAGATAGTCCAGATACTAAAGAGACTGTAACTATATTACCAAAATAAGTATGATATTGATCCTAATTAAATATTAGAAAATACCATGTTCAAATACATTGCCTAAACATTTTATTTCTGGGTAAAAGAAGAAAGCAAGATTAAAATAATAAACATAAGAAGAATGTCCTATTTGTTTGATGAGTTTAGATGATGTCTAAAAAGTTTGTGAAATTGATGTGTGTAATCATTAGATATGTTCTACTTGTATTAAAGAATGGGCAGAGAATTATAAGACTTAATGTCCTTGTTGTAGAGCAAAATTCAAATTTATTTATCCAATAAAGGATGGAAAAAGAGAAAACAATCCAATAAAATTAAATTTAAATTTACCAAAATGGAATTAAGAAGAAGATGAATTTTATGAAATTGATTATGATGATGAAGAGAGATGTTAAGTTTGTGAATATTCACATACACCTTATTTAATGTTAATATGTGATAAATGTAATGATGCTTTTTGTCATACTTTTTGTGATCCAGCATAATTAGAATTTAAAGTTCCAAGTAGTAAATGGTATTGTTTGGAATGTAGAAAATCAAAATTTATTTACTACAAACATAGATGATTTAAATGATTTTATAAAATTCAATATTTTTTCAGTTACTCTATATTTATTTAATGGCCTATATTTAAATTTAATTCTTTCTTGATAGAACTCATTCTTTTTGGTTGAGTATTTCTTTAGGGGAAATAATTTATGATATTAAAATTTTTTTAAAATGAATCTTATTTGACTTTCATCTAATTTTCGAACTCCATTTTAGTTGAAGATTTATGTTCTGATTTGGTCATCGATTTTATTGTCTTTATTTATGGCAATAATAATTATTTCAATTACTAATCCTACTAAATGCATTAAGTCTCTGCCTATATAGTCTTCTACTTAAACAAAAATTTCTTGGTTTCCTAATATGTGTCTCTCTTCTATACCCTATCATGAACAAAATCCTATTCACATTCACTATCAGACTCATTCTATTCAATACCTAAATTATCAATCATAGGTAATGCAGCCTGATCAACAATAGGTTCATTGCATCTTTCAATAGAATTATATATTTGTTAGGCAATCTCTTTATAATCTGAATTATTAAATCTGCCATTTGATGAGCCAAACAAACTTATTTCAATAGTAATTGAAAACTAAACTTTGTATTAATACCAGAATGTTTATCTAGCAGTACTCTTTCTATTGGCTTATGTTTCTAAAGAACAATGTTTCAAATAAAATAAAGAATGATTCTAAAATTTAGCAATGAAATTCTTAATTTCATTATTATTATTTTAATTATTAGCACAACCATATATAAAATAGTTTTATTTAGTTGAATGACCATGCAAATCAACCATCATTATAATCTTTTATTTATATTTTTCTAAAGATTATTTAATGTAGTAAATTTCTGGTTCTGATGATAACTAAGGATTAATCCATTTTCTATTTAAGTCAACACCATGTAAATTACATCGACTATTACCTAAGAATACTCCATCTGGATTAACCATTGGGTATATGATATATCTATATTTGGATGAGTTTATTATATTAATTAATTGTTCAACTACAAAAGATCCACTAGTTTCACTTGGATGTTATCTAGCCAATATTACAATATATTATTTGGCTTTGCCTCTTTTAATTTATATGATTGGATTATTTAGTTGTGTGTATCCAACTGTCTTATAATCAGTTAAGGAAAGTGCTCTAGAGAGTGGATAGGGTTAAGCATATGCAAAAGTAATTATATCATCATCTTAAAAAGTGAATTTAAACTCTAAAGTGTAAAAGGTCATTAATTATTAATATTTTGCTATATATGAGTCATCATTTGCATAATATGGATGATGTATGTTGGTTTTATAGTAATGTAAATCAAAACAGGTTGATTTGGATGTGTAGGGTTTAGAATTAGTTAATAACTATTGGCTTCTTCGATTATTTAATATTTTAAATTTTATTGTTACTGTAGGTTTTAATGCTTAAACCTTAAAATGAAACCATTAAGTGCATCCATTTGTATTTGAATCACTATTTAATAATATATTAATTGTATCTTTGTCTTCTGTAAGATAAAATAAGTTTGAGGAATCATATAAGGAGTATATTTATATTTAATTTGTAATAAAAGTGAGTTTTCCATTTTGTTAATTAGATTGAGGTTGAATGGTTGTGTTGATTAGTTATAGTTTCTTTTGGAATACTTTAAGATAATTTATTAAGGAATAGTTATGAGAAGTGATTAATTGTAATTTTTTATTCATACATTATTAATACGTATATTTGCGTATATTAAATAAACAAACTTTATTTTTATTTTTAATGATACCCAAACTCTAAAAGATCAGATTTAGAAAAGAAGAGTAAGAGAAGATGGAGGATTAAGAGATTGAATTAGAAGCACTCAATAAAGTTGAGAAGTAATTAGAAATGCTAGAAAATAACTCGTAATAATTGTTTGAGTATATTTTTAGAGTGTGGAAATCCAAACCGTTAAGGATTATCTAGAAAATAACAATTTTCATTACTAGACTGAAACATAGTTCAACAACATATAGATTTAAATTGTTAAAGAAAAATATCTTTCTATTAATTAGAGATAAGGCTTCTTCATTTCAATATTATCTTAATCATTATATGTTATTTCAGAAACCCTCAAGAGTAATTAAATTCAAATAAATTTAGTGGATACAAATAAAATATGATGCTCATGCTAACAATCCATTGTGGTGGCGTTTTTGGTGTTTTCTAAAAAGTGATGAAACAGTTCTATTACCAGCAGATAAATTTCTTTTTGTATGGGATCTATTGATGATGCTAGTAACAATTGCTAATATCTTCTATGTCCCATTATAATTATCATTTAATCTCAATGAAGATGATATGGGTGGTGTATATACTCTTTTTAGTACATTACCAAGTTGTATTTTTTTGATTGATTTAATGTTAACATTTTTTAAAGGATATTATGATAGAGGGATATTATAAAGAAATAAAGCAAAAATATTTTGGCATTATATTAAGGGTGACTTTTCATTAGATTTGGCTATTGTATTACCATTCATTTTATCATGGATGGGATATTCAGCTGCAAATTATCTAATGTTGATTAGAATGACAAGAGTTAGAAGAACAATGATAGTAATAGAAGAGATATCCAATTTCAAAGAGAAGAGTGCAATAATTTATTAATTATTTTGTTTAATCTATTCTCTATTGTTGATTTCTCATTTTTGTGCTTGTCTATTCCATTACTTTGCCCTTTATGAAGTAGAATAAGGCTACACACATACATGGTTACATTAATAGAATATATTTGATGAAGATTTGTATACCAAATATTTTAATTCACTCTATTGGATTACTATTACATCAATGACTGTAGGATATGGTGATATTGTTCCAGTTACAACCCCTGAGAAAATATTAGTCACTATCATTACTTTCTTGGTCACTGGAGTTTTTGGGTACGCATTAGGAATGATATAAAGTATTTTCTATAAAATGGCAGAGTAAACTAACATAAACAATTCCAGATTGAGATTAGTGAGTAATCATATCAAGTAGAGAGGATTGAATACACAATTACAGTTTAGAGTTCGTAAATACATAGAATATTATTTGTAATTTAAGTAAGATGAAGAATTAGATTTGGATGAACTTATGGGATAACTTAATCCTAAACTAAAATAGGAAGTTTAAATTGCTATGTATTATCGTTATTTAAAACATTCTAAATTATTTGGAACCAATTTCTCTGATGATCTCATTAAAAAATTATGTTTTTGTGTTCATGAAAGAACATTTGCACCTGAAGAAATTATTATAAGGTAATCATTATACTTTATACATTTAGAAAGGATGACTTACCAAATTAATTATATATTGTGTTAGCAGGATAAGTTAAATCTCTTATATTGGAAAAATCTATTAAAAGATATTAATAAGGACATTTACTATGTGAAAGAGAATTCTTTTATTAAGATTTTATGCAATATAATATTGTTGCATCTTCTTTTGTTTAAGTAGCCTACTTGAATCTTTCTGAATTTTAATCTATCATATAAAATCATAGATCTAGTTTTGAACAATATAGATATGCTATAGACAATACTATTTTTGGTCAAAATACAAACTTAATTATTTGTGAGGCTTGTCAATCTCATCATTAATTTAAAAATTGTCCTCTTGTTTTCTTTAAGAAAAATAATGGCAAAGTGTTAGCTGCTTATCATAGTAATGATGTATAAAGTAGACAAACATTTGTAAGAAGAAAATCTAAATATAAATAATAAAAAAATGTTATTCTCAATGGAGCTTATGATCATATAATTAAAATGAGGACATCTTTAGGAGTATAAATTGATTAAGCATTCTTGAATAAAATAGGATATCCAGGTTATGAGTAATAAGAGGAAATTGATGAAGATGAAGATAAATATTAATCTCCTTAAGCAAGAAGACAGAGTTTTTCTTAATTTAATGAACATTAACATTCACTCTCCCAAAAAACTCTTCCGCAAGATGATAAATATAATGACTTTGATATTGACAAAGTAGAAGAATATGAATTCTATTATCCGCATGATAACATAACCAAAATTAGTAAAATTGTAAACAAATAACAATTATTGCGGAGACTCTTAGATAAAGTATCAAATAAAAAGAATTTATTTGCTGGCCTTGTATTTAGATAAGTCGTATAAAAAATGATATGAACAAGAATTAAATTAAAAAAATAATAAATAATTTACATTTCTAGTTTTTTAAGTTAAAAAATTGTCTTATTTAAAATATTATTTATAATCATAATGATCCATCTGTCGTTAAACTCATTTTTTACTTTTATTATATATTATCTTAACTCTTCTCTACCTTTTTATTACATATTGAAACTCCAAATTAGTTATGAATCATTATCTCAACAATCTTATTGATCATCAATTGATCTACCAATAACATTGACCACTCTTCAAATTCTACTGACGATATTTATTCTAACCCAAATTTTTCATTATAAAATAAATCATAAGCAGAATGTAATGATATTGGGTGTTAAATTAATGTAATCTATCCTGTGATTAAACTTACATAAAATGATCCTCCTGAGTGCTCTTAAAGTGCATGTTCATTCAAATTTCCAAATTTAGTTTTTGTGCATTATTTCATACAGAATACTTTCTAACAAATTAAACACACAAGTATATCCTTGCTATTTTCAAATTGTACATTATAATATTTACATATATCACAACCTTTAGTAAAATACTTTTTATGAAACTCAGCAAAATTTTATCCTAAAAAAGAATTAAGCTTTTATTTATATATATCAAAGATTTATTAATTATATTCGATATAGGGATCTGATTCCACAATCTAAATCCTACTTTAGTCATTATACTCCTAAACTTCTAAAGTAGAGATACTAAATATATCCAACAAGGTTTATTTGTATTAATCTTACTTTAAATTTAATACTACTATTATTATTTCCTTCTTTAATTATTATTTATTTAAAGTAATAATGATATTATTATATATTGATTAAAGGATATTGAAGAGTATCGATATTTCTGTATCAAAGTTATATACTTTTGGTTATATTTTCAAAGGTAAAGACTAATATAGAATTATGGTTTGCTCCAACAAATAAATAATCTAATTTAAAACTATTGTTCTATTAAGATCTATAAATCTTTTAATATCAATAAATAACTATTGTAATAAATCAATAATGATTTAAAGGTATAGTTCAATAATGATATTTTAATTTTGGTTCTAATTTGATGTTACTAAATAATCCCATAATCCACATTCATTGGCATTATCTACTAGTGACTTATTAAACAATTGAACTTCTAATTAAGTAATTGATTTATGTAATGGCATTTGTAAATTGAATGAATGATTACATAATCTGCATACTTATTTATACCATCTAGGAAGTTGAATGAAAAATTATTATTATTATAAGTTTAGCATTAGACAATTTGGATGATATTTATGTGAACATCCATTTACACTCAATTGAATTAAATTATAATTCTTTTTAATTAATTAAGAGATCAATTTATCAGGCAAAGGTTAATGTTTATAATTACTTTTCTTAGATAACAGAATTGGAAAACAAAATTTATCTTATATTTAGAGTTTACAACCATCACATTATTAATAATCGATCTTTTAGAGTTCATTAATATGATCATTTTATTACATCTAACCTTAATTTAGCTTAGCTACCATTTTTATTGGTGATTGATCATTCTTTAAAAATGAAAATGTTGTAAATTGCTCTATTAAAATAGCATATTTTTATTTATTAGTTTCAAATTATGAATCATGGAATAACTGATTTAAAAGCTGAAGAATAAGAATCTTATTGCTTTTTAATTCTTCAGGTCTAAAATAGGAGGCAGCTAACATTATATTATAAAGAAAGATGAAGGTTTCTTCTTCACTGGTTTTAAATTTTGATAAAAATTATAGATTATCTATAAGATTTTATTTTGAGGACAAATGATTGAATAAGTTCTTTTAAATTATATATGAATTTTCTTCATCATATGATTTTATGTTCAATAATAATCCATTTCCAAAAAGCAAATCCTTATTCTGCATACCTCTTTCATTTAATTTTTAAACAACCATTTTTTTCATATCTGCCTTTGGAACAAAAAGAATTGGATCATATATAGGAGGATATTAATTCTTTAGTTTAAGTAATTTTGTAGTTTCATCTAATTCTAAGAAATTAAGAATATAATTCTTTTATTTTAGAAAATTAATTCCTAAATCTTCAAATCTAAGTTAAATAGTTTCGAACGTGGTCTATACTTCAAAATTCATGATATTTTGAATTATTTTTTATAGTGCTTGTTTTAGAACAGTAGGTAAGTTATCTTATTCTCTAAAGTAAAATATGGATAAATTATAGATATCAAGATCAGATGTCACCAATCTCAGTAGATATAAACTAAAATTTAATTAATTATATACTTAGTGACTGTGTATTATAATGAAATGTCAGGAATGAGCATATTATTAATTGCTCTATAAATATCTAACAAGCCTATTTCACCAAACAAATAGATATACAGTTTTCCAAATGCAGTGTCTATTGATTCCAATTTTAATCTATAATTGTTTTCTCCATAACCATAATACATTTAATCAAGTTTATCATCAACCATGATCCAAACACTAATATAATTCAAGATGCATCTTTATAAAATTTATTAAAAATTCTCTTTAATTACTTCTATTGAATCATCTAAAATTGACTATAAAAACTATAGAAATTATTAAGGCTATGAATATTCTTTAATCGAAAAATGTAAACATAGAATTTGGATAAACAACTTATCTAAAATTGAAGCATTTTTTTTTAAAGAACAATAAATCTTTCTTGCCTTCACCATTTTGATGTTAAAATCATCTTTTTAATTGACATATTAAGAGAATATTTAAGACAATAGATTCTCAAATCTTACTCCAACATTTCTTTTGTTTTTAATCAAATTATAAGTTTAGACAAGGATTACTTAAATGAAGTTTATTTTCAGTTATTCATTACTCTCAGGATCACTAAATAAACTAATCATTCCTGTTTCAATTTCTTTAAAGACTTCTCCTTCGAAGTGTATATAATCTTTTAATTCTTCATCTTCATCAATAGTTAATTTATAATCAAAATTATTATTTGGAATATTGGAAGGTTTTGCTTTACCTAAACAATTTATAAGTTTTGTTAATATATATTTTTCATGATTAAAATTTTTGATTATTTTCAGATCAGAATTCTAATTTTTAAATTTATCATAATCAACCCCTAAAGCATTTTTCAATGAAATCATATTAAACTTGTCAAACTTTTCACTTCTAAATTTAGATCCAAAGTATTTAATTCCATCCCAAGGATAACATGATAATTAACCTAAGGGTAAATGAATTAAACAATAAAAATTTTCCAAAAAATTAAATACTTGAACATTATCAAGTTATTCAACAATAGTTTTCATTACAATTTCATTAGTAGAATCTTTAAACCATATAATACTTTCACACTAAATATAACTTTAAGATGTAAAATCAGTTAATTTTAATTCTTGTAAATATTTTTCAACTATATTATTCATCTCATCTATTTATTTTTTATTGTTTTATACATATTAAGGATCTATATGTTCCTATAATTAATTAAAGACATCAATATATTGATAAACTGTATTAACGCTTTTTGTTTATGCATTTTTAGCAAGTAAAAAGAAGTTTGAAAATATTCTGAGATTAACTCTACATACAAATTCAAAGAAAACAGAGTTTGAAGTCAACCTTTATATTAAATATCCAATAACAATTGGAGGCTCAGGTGATATCGCTTCTTATAATGCTTAATTCCTAATAAGATCTTCATATAAAGAGTAAGCACTGTTTGGTAATTATTTTTAAAATATATTGGCAATAAGATTTTAAAATATTTTTCTGTCTTCTGTTAACCAATCAATAAAGTTAAATATCATTTAATGAAGATATTAACTTTTCAATAACAATTTGTAATAGTTTTGATAATTTATCTTTTTGTCTATAGTTTATATGAGTTTATTAATTTTAAACTTTTGACACAAATGATATAATTACATTATTGGTAATCTATAATTGTTCCATTATATTTCAATCTATTTCATAACTTAAAGATAAATTGAGCATGAAGTAATGAAAAATTATTCTATATTTTGTGCCAAATCAACAGAAATCATTTCAATTTTAGCTATAGTTTATTCTTCCAAAATTTAATGATCCTCACAATTCTAAAGTTAAGTCAGTTATCCACAGACACAAATACCTACATCTGTAGTAAAATAACAATTATGATCTTGAATAGTAATATATATTTACTTTGATGTTTTTAAATATTAAAACATTAAGAACATATCAAATTTGAAGTATCATCTGAACATGTAGAACATTTGAATGCTAATTATCCTTCAGAAATTTCTTGATTACAAACGTTCTTTTCAATTTTTTCAGCTATTTTCCATAAATTCAGATGATCAGGCTTATTAGAGATAAATTTAATAAAAATCTATTAGGACTCTAATGGTTGAGGGCTATTTGAGCATAGTTATTCGATTTATTGAACTGATATCATTATTTTGTAGAAATTTATTTATTTGAATTCCACATTTATTTTATTTGATATCAAATGACTCAATAGAATCGTATCAGAAATAGTTCTGTTATATGTTTTATAAGAAAATATTATTATATAATTAAACTTTTATTTATATATATTATTAAAATAATATTGATAAGTAAACACAGTACATACATAATTTAATTATCATACTAATTACTAAATATATTATATATATTAGATTAAAATTTCATATGAATCAATTTATTAACATAATAGTGTTATTAAATAAGGATTTTAATGAGAATCATGTTTATTGTTATTCTAATTGGATTTGTGTAAAGTGTAGATGTTTGTGTTCAATAAACAACATATGAAGAGTGTATTAATATAAAAGAAATATAATGTAAATGGAATGGTTAATTTTGTAAATGGTCAAACAACTATTTATTTGGATGTGGTCCAACTTTGAGTGAAAAATTATGCACAAAATAATTTGGGAAATTAGATGGTACAATAGCAATGTGTATATTTGATAAGATTTGTCACACTATTTATGATAAATATTTTTTAAAATGTACAGACAAATTATCAAAGTTTGGATGTCTTTCTGTAACTAATCCAGATTAATTATGTAAATGGGAAGATGATTAATGCATGTATTTAAATTAAACAGAATTTAACAATATCAATGATATTTTTTAAAATTTAGAATTGAGTACATCAGTGTGCAGTAGAATAACAGGATTTTTGATAATTCACCATTCAATATTATGGACTCTTTTAGATTATTTTCCAGATATTATTACTGAAGCCTAAAGAAAAGTATAGATTGAAGCTGGAATTGAATTCTAAGAATCTAAAACATTTTAAGATTCTACTTTAAAAGATAATTATTTAGATTCTAATGGAATTTTCATATGGTATACATCATCAACTAAGTAATCTATATCTGACAGTAAATATTAATTATTTAAATAGGTAAACTTAATGATTTTCAAAGATATGGTTGCATAGCCTAAGAAATCTTAAATGAAAATAGGTTTTTAAAGTTATTTAGTTTAAATGGAACGATAAGAGGAGTAAATCATGTTTATTGTAAATACTTGAATGTACATCCAACAAATGCAATCAATACTGTTTTTGCAAATTTAGAATGTCAACCAATTACATTAGATTAATTATCAGATCAAAACTATATTAATAAAAATTAGTTATAATGTTAAGATATGAGTGGTTTAGTTTGTTAAAGATTCAGGAGTACTGAGATAAAATGTTAAATTGATTATAAATAAGAATTTTAATGCATGAATACTAATATGATTGTTTAGACTGATGAATGTAAGACATTGAGTGGTATTGCTACTCATTATAATTGTGCTATTGTGATTGAATAATATTGTTATTTAGATATTTCTATTTCTAAAGGATAATGTACATCATAATGTTCAGATTTGACATCTAAATATACTTGTGAAAATAATTTATAATGTAAATGGATGGGAGACAATTTAGGAAATTTAAGTGATTCAAAATTATCAATATTTCGTGTTTGTGTACCTATAGGAGGATGTAATCAAATAGGAATTAATAAAAAATATTGTTAAGAGATGAGTATGAATTGTTATTGGAAAGAATCAATTTAGAAATGTAATGAAATTGAATTTATTGAATAATTCAGATGTGAAGATTGTAATTCAATATTTTGTTGTTCATCTGTTAGTATATATGATTAATTTTGTATTTGGAATATTGATAAATGTCTAAATGTTAAAGATTAGAATTTATTCTCACATTATTAATCCTTTTCATCATTAATTGTTATGAATTATAATTTGTGTATGTCATAAAAAGGATAATATAATTATTATGATATGACTACAAAGACTTGTAAAATTGAAAATATTAATTTATATTTACCTTGTGTTGATTTTTAAGATAAAGATTATGAACTTGATAATAAACCATGTAATAATGGAATAAATGATAGAATAAATTAGAAATTGTGTTTAGCTCTCATTAATTCTAATACAAAATGGGATGCATCTCTTTAGAAATGTATTCATGTTACAAATACTTCTATTTCTTGTGATTCAATGAAATTTGTTAATCAAAATTTATGTAAATATGGGATTGTTAATGAATCATAAATATGTCTTTATAATATAGACACATCAAGTTGTTACTCTACATTATTGATTGATATTCATTGTGATACTCCAGGTATTAATTATGTATAGTGTATATCAAATCAAAATGAAAATTGTTAATGGATAGAAAATCAATGTATATCCTTAAAAGTTAATTTAATAATATAATATTATTGTTATGAATTCTAAAAAGTAAGTCAAAATGTTTGTAGATTTACAACATAAGATTTTAGTTGTGAATATGATTTCAAAATATTTGGATGTTCAATTCTCACTAAGTAAATAGATAATTGTAATAATTATGTAAACAATTAAGGTTGTTTTAGATCAAAAAGTTAATGTTATTTTGATAATATTTAAAACAAATGTTTGGATGCAACTAACTATTTAAATATATTGAATTGCAATACTGAATTTCTTTCTAATTAAGCTTGTCTTGCTATAACTACTATAAATTAGAATTGTTTTTGGAGTTCTATTCCAAGTGATACATAAGTCAAATGTAGATCATATAAATAGTAATTCTAAACTACTTGTTATTCTTATTAAGATTCAGGCAATTTAAATACTTGTACCTAAATGGCATCGAATCTTTCTTTAACTTTAACAGATGATCAATTTTGTGAAGTCATTGATTCCAAATGTGTCTCATCTACATCTAAAATTGATGACTCTGATTGTGGATACAATAGAATGATTAATATTCATAGATGTGTAGCTTTTACTACATAAAATTGTTATTTTGATAACAATAAATGTAATTTGTTATCTGGACCATCAGAATATTAATCAAAATTATTAGGAATATTAGAATGTCATCAAAGTAATCTTTAAATTTGTAATTAAATTTTAACACCTTCCTAATTATGTCATATAACATAAGACAAAAAGTGTATATAAATGTATCTCTCATTTTCTAATACATGTTCAAATTTATCAAAATACAATATGAATTTATATAATCCACAAATTTGTAGTAAAGCAATAGATGCTTGTTATTATGATGTTTTGAGTAAAACATGTAAAGAACCTCTTACTCTAGATAATTTCAAGTGTAATTAAGTTGGTGCATCAAAAAAACTATGTTTACAATATACAATAGAAAACTGTGTATTTATTAATGAGTTATGTTAAAATCTTGTTGATTTAAATATCGATTGTAAATAAAGAAATAGGAATGCTTGTTTTTAAGGTGTTATAAATTGTTATTGGAATAGAATTAATTTAACATGTGAACAATATTTTATTGATTGTCCTGTTCAATATGATGAATCAATCAATTGGTAGATTTGTTAATCAAGTAATTAGAACTGTTTTGCAAATAAGAATGGATGTACAAGTTCTTTTAATGAAGTACCTTGTTGGTTATCTTTGAGTTTATCATCATGTAATTCACAATGGAAATATTGTTAATGGTTGGATAATTAATGTGTTAATGATAATTATGAATGTGAAGAAGCTGAAACTAAACAATAATGTCTGTTACATAAATCTAAATTCTGTGTATTTCATCATTAGAAATGTTTCGCCATACTCTAAACTGAACTCTATGATTGTGATTAATTTGATTAGGTATCAGAATATTTTTGTAGATAATATCATCCACTTTGTACATATTCTATTACAGACTAAAAATGTATTAAAATGAATTATTTAACAAAGAGTTAAATGATTGATGAATAATTTTAATAATATACATGTAATTCATTAAGTCAGAATATTTATAGTTGCTTATTGTAAAGATCCCTTTAATGTTCATATTTTAATTATAGTTGGTATTAATTTTGTGCAACTTCAGATAAATTAGAAGTATGTGATTAGTTTAATGATACAGTATATCCATCAATACTAAAATGTGAATCTCTTACTAATTGTAAATTTGGAATGACTATTTAAGGAGAACCTTTCTGTTATACTTATCCTATGAGATGTGAATATTTATAATCATTTTGTTTAAAAGACATTTAAGGATTACATTGCTACAAAGATTTCGGTTCAAATGAATGTTTAACCTATAATGATTAATTGTTGTGTGAGAATGTTTAAACTTATCGTGTAAATAAACAATTATGCTTATCAATTATGTAGAATCCAAATAACTTATCTGAGTGTTTTTACTAAGAGGAAACATAAACATGCAAGTTAAAAAATCCTCTTCTTAATATTATTAGTATTGGTATAAATTATGATTATTACTCTTGTCTCTTTTAGGATACAAAATATTTTCTATCTTATGATGATAATTCAGAATTTTAATATTGTACTGATAATTCTCCTTAAGGTAATTCAGAATAATTAAATCTTTATGGATGTACTTAACTTTAAGATGTTCCTTATATTTTTGATTTAGCATAATTTAAATGTTCTAAGGACATAACACAACCTTATATTTAGATTTCTTTATGTTTTTAGATGAATTAATAGGCATGTTTATAAATATAAAATCATTTATCTTGTGTTTGGATAAATATGAAATGTCATAAGTATCATAATGAATTTAAAAATGTACCTTGTGAGAATAGAAATTATAATTCATGTCTAAAATCTTAGTATTAAAAATGTATTTGGATTTAAGATACATTTCATTGTATAGATGGTAAAAATGGATGTTAAAATACTTAATGTGAATATAGTGAATATTATTGTCAATCTATTGGTTAATTATGGAATGGTAATAAATGTTATGAATATACAACAGATTTACCAATTTCATTTTTCAGATGTGATCAATTAGGTTTAAGTAGAACTTTATGTTTAAATAACACATAAAATTTAACTTGTTATTGGAATGGATACACCTGTTTAAATGCAAATCTTTATTTACAGAAATGTTAGGATGATGTATCATAAATAACATGTACTTAAATAAATACACCAAAATAAATATGTAAATGGAACAATCAATCATGCCAAAATTTATATCACTCTAATCAATGCAATGATTTCTCTACTCTCTCCTACTGTAGATAAGCCCTTATTAGTTGTTAATTCAATTTATCACTATAGAGATGTGAATAGAAATTAGAAAATCCTTAATTATGTTCTAATACATTAAGTTACAAAGCATGTTAAAATGTTGAATATGAATACTGTCAATATGATGGTTATTGTCAAGTATGGTATAGGACAAGGTATTCATGTGAAAACATAGTTAATTAATGGGGTTGTATGAATACATCAATGTATTGTAAGTGGACAGGTTAGTGTGAAAACATAGAAGAGACTTTTGAACCTGTAATTTGTCATCAAATTCCTATTGAAGTAATTTATTGATATCTAATAGTAGTTTAATAAAGTTTCTTGTTCAAAATACTCTATAGAACCATGTTTATATGATGACGTGAATAAGAAATGTGATATGAAATTGACTAGTTTATTTATAGGTTCTACCAATATAGATTAAACTAATTATACCTAAATTAGATTGATATATGAATGCACTTAATTTATTGAAAAAGAGGATTGTGTTGGTAGCAGAATTGGCTATTGTGAATGGTAAGAGAATAGTTGTTTAAATTGTGAATTAAATAATAATTGCATGAAAGATAGTTGTGCCAATAAAAGTATTAAATAATGTTTGATTATGCATAAATTATTATGTGCTTGGAGGAATGATAAATGTATAGATTGGATATTTGATTAACAGAATTTAACATAATCTTTAGTCACCTAGAAGTGTTGTAAATCAATGAACTAAAAAGTATAATATGTAGAATCCATTCAATCCTGTATTTAAATTGATATACAAACAGATGAATGTAATAATTTTGCATTATCTAAAATAGTATATATATATAATATAAATTATAATAGGCATGTTTATCATTAGTCAATAAATAATGTATATATAAAGATGATTAATGTGTTGATTACATTTTTGTATATAAATCAAAGTGTAATTAATACAATGATGTGAACTAATAAGTTTGTTAATAATTACCTCATTTAGATTGTAAATATGATGCATTACATAATGCTTGTATAGATGTAGATTATTCTAAAGATTAATGCATTACATTAGGGTTATCATAAATAGGTTGTTCTAATATTACTTTAATACCTTGTTATTGGAATATTGAACTTAAATAGTGTTTAAATTTTGAATTGTAAATGCATATGAATCAATGTGATAATAAAACTATTACAAATAGTTAGACCTGTCAATTGTTGAATTATCATTAAGATGTTTGTTCCTATAATATCAATAAAAGAACATGTTATTAATAATCTAATCAATTTGCAAAGTGCACTCAACCAGGATTAAATAGATTGGCATGTTTAAAATTAGTAAATTAACCTTGTTAATATTTGAATAATTAATGTTAAAAGATTAAATCTTTAATTAGTAATTGTAATGATCTCAGAGATGTAAATTAATTAACATGTTAAATGAATACTAATGATTATTGTATTTATGATCCAATTATGGGTAATTGTTAATATACCTTATAATAATTACCATGTAATTATAAAGGGTTAAATATTAATAATTGTAATCGTCAACGACAATGTAAATGGATATTTGATCATTAGTAATGTATATGTCATACTTAATAAATAAATTCCTCTTGTGATTTAAATTAGAATGAATGTAAAAATAATTGCATTTTTGATCAAGATCTTAATATTTGCAGACCAAAAAAATGTTTTGATTTGATTAATTGTTAAGGAATCATAAATGATGAATATTGTTATGTAGATTAGAATTAAAAATGTCAAGGTGCTAAAAAATGTGAAGATATACTCAATTTAAATGAAAATAAATAATGTTCAGACTTTATGTTTAATGGATCAAATTGTATTTAAATTTAGAATTATTGTGTAAGTGCAAATAATCTGTAAGAGATATGTATTAATAGTGATTGTTCAAATACATCATGTAAATATGATAATTTTATTTGTCGTCCTTTAATATGTTCAGATTATTAAGAAGAAGAATAATGTTATTAAGTATCTAATTGTATTTATATGAATGGAATATGTTAATAAATCTAAACTTGTTCAGAAATTGATGATTAATCAATTTGTATTAAAACAAAAGTCAATGAAAAATAGTGTTCTTGGGAAATTTATGAAATCTATTAAACCACACATCATTGTACTAATAATTAATGTCATTTATATGTTAATTCACCTACATTGTGTAATGGTAATGAAATTAATTAGTATTCATGTTATATGAATGAATTTTAAATGTGTTAGAATTGTGAAAATATAACAGATCCATGTTTATGTACAACTGGATGTTATTATTCAAATGGAATATGTAAATCAATATTATGCTAAAATTTCAATTCAGAGAAAGAATGTTAAAATTCTAAAAAATGTTATTGGAGTACACAAGATAAAGTATGTAGAAAATTGTGCACATTTTTTATTTTATAAGAGGAATGTCAAATGTTAGATTATGAATGTCATTGGAATCCTTATTAATATAAATGTGAAGATGGAGCCTCAATAGAAATCAATTTAAGTGTTACTCTTACTCAATATGACAAGTACACTCAACCCATATTCTAGTTCATTCTAATTTTAGTATTTTTTTAATGATATATAATATATATTAATAATATTATATAAATCATTTTTTTTTGTTTTTTGTCAAATGTTCAATTGCTTTCTTGGCTCCTTCTGCTTATTGTTTAGCACCTTAATTAATTATAGCCTTAGGAATGTCACCCTTTGGATTCATGTTACCAATTGTTATGATATTTGTTTAACCATTTGGTATCTTTTTTACTATCCAAGCTGAAAATACAATTTCACCTCTTTGAACTCCCTTAACTGCTGGTACTTAAGGATGCTCAATTGATTTGGCTAATTAATATAAATTTAATTTTGTACTGATAGACATAAAATGATTTTCACCTAATTTGTATATTCTACTCAATATACAAAAATCTCTAGCATCAATAAAGATTGAAGGAGGTGTTCCTCTTGCATAATATATGAATGTATTTTAATCCACTTTATCAATCAATTTTCCCTATTAAACATTAATATAATAGAATACTTCTTAGAAATTTGAATCATAATCCTTCTTCTTGGTCATGTCAATTACAAAACTTACAAACTCCTCTGGATCTACCATAGCATTTGTTTCTGTCCTATTGATTTTTAGACCATTGTCAGGATTGAGTCTAGTATAAATAACATAGCCATCCTTGTTAGTATCCAAAGTCCATTAGTTTTCTGGTTTTAGTTCTACTATACTAAGAATTTTTGTTTTAGTTTCTTCTAAAAGTTGATCGTAATTATTTTACATTTTTACTAATTTTAAATTAAAAAGAATTCTTGAGTTCTTAATAAAATTTATATTACAATAATTTTATATTATAAATTGATATTATAAATATATATTGATAAAATTAATTTATTCATAATGTTTTAATAATATATAACATATTAATTGTCATTTCATTATTATGATAAATTTTACATGACAGCCAACAATAAATCAGTTTATTATTATGTAAATTGATTTCCTAATTATTATGGCATTTATCCTTTCATATCAAAACATTAAATAAGGACTACTTTTGTTGAACCATTCTATTGAGGAGTAAGAATCCATCCAAAAAAATGCATTTCTGCCCTTTCTACATTATGAATAGGAGGCTATTTCTAATGAATAACAGATCTTTCTAAATATAATAAATATGGAATTATTACAGCATACTATTATCATTCCATTTTACAATCTATATATCTTTTAATATAACACCAAATCTCTACTACTCATAAGGAGAATGGGTGGTTTTAATCTGATATATAATAACTTAGAATCTTTATCAATCTCTTCAAGAACACTTGCCTAACCTAAATAGATTCAAATACATATTCTATCCTTGCATCTGTTTATTTTCTTTTTTCTAAATCAGAAACAAATTAAGCTATAAACTCAGGTTGTTTATTAATGAAAGCCTATGTTCTATTAATTTTAGCTCCATTTTCTGGATTTTTCATAACATGGACAGTATAATCATTTTTATTGACTAATAATTCCCATAAATTCTTTTCATTGATGTCCATAATTTAAAGCAATTTATCTTTACACACTAGAATGTAAGTTAAAATTACTTTCAATTAAACTCTCTGGAGTGATAACAATCATAAGATTCAATTAAATAAATTAATATTAGTTATAATAATATTTTAAAATATGAATAGCTCTATAGTACAATTATTCACTTGGGATCTGCTATTCCAGATAATGGTTTTCTAGCTTATTATTATTATTATTATTATTAATTATTAGGCTAACCTGATCTAGGTTATTTTACAATAGTTTATGATCTTACATTTGGCTATTTAATATCAACTTAAGTTTAACCTGAACGTGGCACTGGATTTCCTGATATTGTTCCAGACTTAGGGAAGTTATTTTTAAAAACAATTTCTTCATCTTCCTTTTTCTCAGGTCTTATTACTTTCATAGAATTTAGACCTTTATTTGATAAGAGCGCAGAGATTACTCCTTCAAATTCATCAATTGGTTCTATAGGCCATTAATTTATTATCTATCTTGGTTTCTTAGTGAATGCTCCATCTCCAAAATAAAGATTCCAATCATATAAAATACCATCAAATATTGGATAATATCCATCATTGCTCAAAAAGAAGAAGAATTAATTAGGAATAAAATGTCTTATATTATTAAATTGAGAACTGTCCTAATGATTTAAGAAAAGGGTAAATGCAAATGCTTATTTAGATTTGAATTAGTATCCAAAGTACACAAAAACCCACTCTCCATTACTATTTCCTAAATTGATATTTCGATTAAACTCATTACTATCATCTCCTTATGTATCGAACTTTCCATAAGTGTATGTTGAAAATGAAAACTTAGTCTTACTTTAAAATAATGATAGAGTTCTATCTCCTGCATATTATTTATCTCTCTAGAAATCTGGTGAATTAATAGTCAATCTGAATACATTTCTATAAGCCTCTGTCAAACCCATAACTTTAGATTATAACCAACCAGAGACTGCATATTCATTTACTCCTTTGTAATCATCATATTTGTATTTCATCTCTTTCTTTTCTTCAGGTTTTATGATGAATTAATCTTTTATTAAATTTACATCCATTTTAGCTTTGATATCCAAAGGTGGTTTTGGATTAAGTTGAATGATTTCTTTTATCAATTACTCTCGAGATCCTATAAATCCATTTCCTAAATGAATTTACAAATCTGCAATCATTCCATTAAATGATTAATAACCAAACTCTTTATTGGCTGCCACAACTCTAGCATACCCATTAAGAGGTAAATGTTCTAGATTCAAAAATTCAATTCGAGAGATAGCCATACCTGATTACTCACTAAAATGTACAAACCCAACAGCTCTAGCTTGTTTCTTATTAGTGAATGAGTAATAAATGTAATTCCATTCTCCTTCTAAATCATCATCATAGTTTATATTCTAAGAAATCGAAATCTTGTTTCCAATCTTATTGTATGAAGTAAAGTGATAATAACCTTTACCAATCCAAATTGCCAAAACTCTATTACCCAATTAAGCAGAATCTTCATATTATTCCGTACTACATAATCTAATCAATTAATGAAATGGAGCTTTTTCTACAATTCTTTTTGGAATAGTGGTCAACCATCTAGTCCATAATCCATATCCATATTCAGTGAATCCACTTACATCTTTATTAAACACAATATCTAATCCTGGTTTATCAACTAATGGCACTTCAATAATATTATTATCTATTCCATCCCAAATCAATGGCTTAGATTCCACTCCTTAAAGATTTGGCAGTTTTTCTTCGAAATTTCCTTTGTTTGAATCTACAAAAGATCCTCTGCCGAATAACAAATTAACTTTTTGCATCTAACCATGCCATCCTCCAAGCATTCCATCGCCTCCAAAAAAGAATAACAAATAGTTTGGAACCATATGTAAAACATTCTCATATGTAACTAGAGCATAACCACTTGGATACTTGATGATTCCTGAAGCCTTTCTTTTTTAAAAATGATAACCAAAGTAAATGTAAGTCCAAAGTCCAAGATTAGTTTTATATGGAGAGGGTTTTCGGATATTCACAACTTATCCATTATCAATATTACCAAGAGAATAAGTTGCAAACACATATTCACCTGGTTACAACATTACTAATAATGTTCTATCTCCAACTCTACTTATTTCACCTCTATATGCTTATTCATTGTTTGTTAATCTCATTATACAAGTATTTGGAGTCTTTAATTATGTACTTGTATATCTAAACCATCCATATATAGCATATTCTTGCGTTCCTTTCTAATCTAAGATTTCCTTATAATCAGGCCCATTATTAAATACTCTTTCTTTCACATCTTCAACAATATTAATTTTTCTGTTATCATCATCTTCCTCACTTGGAGGTTTGAAGAATTCAAGAATGATTTTATTTAGAGCATCTGAGTCATGAACATAATATTTCTTACCAAATCCTAATTATAAACTAGCAATTTATCCATTAAATCCTTGATATGAGAACTCGTTACCAATTACTAATTTTGCATAATTATCAATAGGTTTATGTTAAATATCTCTGAATTAAATTCTTTATATCTTATCAAGTTTACTAAATTTTACAAAACCAGTTGCCAATTGTAATTCAGAAGCGTAAGAGAAATAAATAAAATTCCATTCCCCTTCTAAATTATCATCGTATCTAATATTTTATACAATATTTGGATTGTTATTAGCAGCATTATATGTAAAGAATCCATAAAATTATCTACCAATAAAAATGGCCAAAGTTCTATCTCCAATATTTTAATTATTTTAATGATTAGGATTTATAGTTAAACGAGCAAGATGTAACCAATCAGGTTTTTGAAGCAATCTTTTTGGAATTGCAGTAAAATATTTCGTCCACATTCCAATGCTATATGAAGTTTATTCATCAACTTCTTCAGGTTTTAATTCAAATACTTTATTTTAATCATAAGCTATCTCAAATCTTTCCTTTTAATCACTCCAAAAATAGACCGGTTTAGTAATTGATATTCCTCCAGCAGCAAAAGGTTCAAAGGATTAGAAATTTCCTTCAATATAGGAACCTGCATGTCCCATAAAATATAATTTGCTGAATTTACCATTGTAAGGTGTATGGATGCCATCCTTGCCAACATATAATCCCATATATTTAGGCACTCTATGCATGCAAGATAATGACTTTAAACATTTTGATGTTTTTGTTTGCAAATATGATATCACTTTATTTTGATTTCTACTATAAGCATAATAAGCATAAACCCATTCAGATTATGATGGTATATCAACTGGACATTCAGTGTATAAATGAGCAAATTAATCATGATTACCAGGAGTTGTATATGTACTAAAGAAAATTCTGTGATCAGCATATTAATACATAGATAAGACTCTATCACCAGGTTTTGCATGATTTGCTCTTATATTTTATTCATTATAAGACACAGAAAATACATTTTCCCATGCAACTCTATAAGTTTTAGTCCACTTAAACCATAATGACACTGAATATTCATAGGCCCCATCAAATTCTTCATTGAATTCAACAGGTGATGGTACCCATTCTTCTCTTTTCATAATTTTGACTTCATCTACAACTATTTTAGAAAATAACTTTTGATTTCTCAGAAAGTCTGGTTTGCTTGGGATTTACTTTCTTAATTAATCTTCATTTTCAAAGTAACCTCCAGATCCCAAGACTATTGAAACTTTTTATATATGACCATTAAATTAATAATATCTATCCAAAAAGTACTTACCTGAACTTCCTACTGCTAAATATAAATAGTCATTCAAAGGTTGTTGAATAATATTCCCTAAATTTGTCTTTCTAATTAATTCACCATCAAATACTACATATCCTATTGCACTACCTTATTTATCATTTACTCTTCTATATCCATACCAAATATAATTCCATTATCCATCTAACATTTGATTATATTCTATATTATTTACAGCATTGTAATTTCCTCTTGTTGATGTTGTAAAATGATAGTATCCAGGTCCAACCCAAATAGCCAAAGCTCTATCTCCTAATTAGGCAGCATCACCTTAATAGTTTGGATTAACTGTTAATCTTGATAATGCCATCCATGTAGGTTTATAGATCATCTTAATAGGAGTATTCCAAGCAAATCTAGTCCACATACCATATCCATATTCCATTAATCCATCTATTTATAGATCATCTTTATATTCCACTTCTTAACCTACATTTTATTATGTAAATCCACAAGCATAATTATCATCAAATTTCCAATTCTTTGGTTGAGCTGGTTTATGCAATCCAAAACCAAATGTGGTTTCTTCATTTTCACCAATCCCATATCCACTTTCTTTATAAGATCCAGAACCAACATTAAAGTACCAACTTTCAACAAAACCATTAAAACCAGGATTCCATCTATCCATTAGAAAGTGAACTTTAAATTTCTATGCAACAAAATGATTAGTTTTAATAAATGTAAATTATTCTTCTTATCCTGGATATTTAACATAAAGATAAACTTACTGTTTTTAATGAGAATAACCTTAATAGAAAAATACCCAATTTTTATGCAAAGTAGAATCATAGTCAATATTCTTCACAATTTACCATGCACCTCCATTCTCTTAATCCACTGTATATGTATTAAAATGATAGAATCCATAACCTTTATGACATGAAAAGATTCTTGATCCTGGTATCTGCATATTTAATAGCTCATTATAATCATAATAGGAGACACGATATAGTGCATACCAAGGTTAAATGGATGGTATATCTACCCATTTAGCCCAGCCTGATATTGAATATTCTAATTTCCCTTTTGCAATTTCTTCTTTGATATCGAGTTCTTTTCCTTATCCAGAAGTTCGTTCTTTCACAATTTCTATAGTTTTTCTACTTTAATCATATTTGGATTCTGCAGGCAATCCTAATTCACCTTTTGCAATGATTACTATTTCCTCCTTACTTAGATAGGCTCCACTGCCTAATCTAAGTTAGATATTTATTAAATGTCCATTAAAGAATTTGTAATTAAATTCAGAACCCACAATGAATCTTAAATAATCTCTAACCAAATTGTGTTTTACTTTAAATTCTTTTTCTACAACAGTGGAGTCTTGTCCAAATAAGACACTTGCCTTGGCAATATTTTTATGATATGAAAAAACAATAAAATTCCATTCTCCTTCAAATTTTCCATAGGGAATGGATTCTGTTACTTACAAGACTCCTCTAGTATAAGTACTAAATAAATAGAATCCCATGCCTATCCAAGTTGCCAAGGTTCTATCACCTGGAACTGCTAAATCTTGATGTCCTTTTCTATTTGCAATTCTTGCAAGTGAGTACCAAGCATCTTTAAATTAGATAGGTTGATTCAATGTTCGAGACCATCTGCACCATAAAGCCCATCCATACTCATTCAATCCTCTAATGTTATACTCTGCTCCATCATTAATTTCTAGATCCATAAGTGTTCCTGGTTTATTGGCATCTCCAATTAACAATTTATTTTTATCACTTTCTCTTGTGATTAATTCTAAAGATGAAAATAGTTCTTTGACTCCTTTCATATACATGAAAATATCATTATTAAAAGGTTTAGTTTGGAAAGATCCCTTACCATAACTTAAGATGACTTGAGTAGCTTGTCCTGTGAATCCTCTATATTTGCTATAGAATTTACTATAATCTCTTCCAAATTGAAGATAATGTTTATGAACTATGTAATGATTGATGTTATTATGTATTTGATCTAATTCATCATCAATAAATGAGACATAATAATATAGTTGTTTACTCTCTCGTTTATAACCTATATAGAAAAAGTGCCAAAATTGATCCCATTCTTGATGATTCACTTACCAATTAATTACAAAGTCTCCTGCTCCATTCAAATTATGATAATTATATGATTAGAATAAGTAATATGAAGTATGTTTAAATAACATCATATCTCTATCACCTAATTTAGAATCATTGTTATCATCTACTTTAAATCCACTTAATCTAAAAATTGCAAAGAATGGTGCTCCAATTGGTTAATCCCATCTTAACCATCCACTTATTGCATATTCGTTTTAGAAATGACTTTCTATCTCTTTAATGCTATCAGTTTAATCATCTCCTTTGAAACCGACTGAACTTTCAATAATGCTAATTTGATTAAACTTATAATCATCTACAAAAGGATGTGGAATTCTATTAGATAAAACCCTCTTGTACAACTCAAAATTATTTATATAAGCTCCTTTACCATACTTAAAAGCATAATTAGCAATTTAACCATTGAATCCTAAATAAATACTTTATTTCCCTCCAATCATCAACTTTAAATACTCAACATCTCCATGATTACATGCAATATCTCTTCTGTATATTTCAGCATTATTGTCATACTTAATAAATGCTATAGCCTTCTTATCTACTTGAGAATAGCTGAAATATACAAATGTCCAAACTCCCTCTATATCAGCATAAGGAATAATAGTTCTTAAATTAGGATTATTGGATGGTTTATCTAGAGTATGAAAACTATATGATCCTTATCCTTAGAAGATGCTCAGAACTCTATCTCCCATACTAATATCTTAAGGTTAGGCATTCCAAGTTAATCTTGATACAAAATAATAAGGGGCATTTTTACCATCTCTCAATTATTATGGATACATTGTAAGATATCTCAAATAGAATCCATATCCATATAATCTTAATCCATCCCAATCTGATTATTATTATTATTATTGTTTTGGTTAATCCCCATCCTTCTTTGGTTAATCTTGAATAGGTTGAACAATGTCAACTGATTCATCTGATATTACTTTTTTCTAATCTTAATCAGGCAATTAATAATGATCATCTTTGATTCCCACTGTTTTTTCATTCTTAAACTTTTCAGCTTCTTTCTTCAATTCTTACTCCTATCTCTCAATTATTTTTTTCTCATCTACAATTTATTCATCACTCTTAATAATTTCTCCTTTTCCTCCTATAATTTCAGATTCATGGGATAATAATGATTTTTCATAAATATCCTTTGATATTTCAAATGAATAAACTGTTTCACTCTCCAAAGAATTGTCAAAGTATTCATGTTTTCTCATTTCTTCTGGAAGAGGTTTATTTGGATTGATAGTTGAAAGCCTTCCAATTTTGTATGCAAATATATCATTCTAAACTTTCTCATAATTTTCCATTTAGAATGCACCCTCTCCTGCATTAAATTTAAAGTAACCAATATCTCCATTATACTAATTAAACCATTTATCTTTTCCTATAGTCAAAGCAAATAAATTTGGAATGAAATGATTTGTTTCTTTGAATGAAACAGACTCAACCCCACCATCAAATTCAACTTTTCCATAAGCTAATCTTTAAGCTCTTGAATAACCAAAGTATACAAAATGCCATTAAATGTGTTCTCCATCATGATTAATGTTCTACCATATATTTGGATTTCCCTCTCCATAGATATTTTTATAAGTATAGGTTGTAAAGTGAATATAACCTTGACCCATAAATGCCATTAAAGTTCTATCTCCTAATAATTTGATATCACTTGTATTTTTAATTATGGCAAGTCTAACCATGAGATACCATGGGAATTATTATCCCATTTATTTCCATCTGAACCAACCACTCCAAGAATATTGTCCAACCAATGGAACATCATCAAATACTGTTTCTTAAGCAACAAAGGATTACTTAGGTTTTGCTATTATATCCTTAGTCTACAATTTCAAACTATAATCATTTGGTTTTTTCAATTTATCTAACAATTTTTCCAGATCTGTCTCATTTTATATGAAAATTCCTTCTCCAATTGAAAATAATAATCCTGCAAATTATCCATTATAGGCAGCATACTTCATATTATTTCCACCTATATATAATTATAAAAATGTTGGACTCTAATGAATAGCTGGTATAACTCCCTTTATTACTTTTCCTTCTCCAAATTTAATCATTGCTACACTTTCTTTTTTGTATAGATTATGTGAAAAATAAATAAATGTCCATAATCCTTCAATATCTACTGGGTGATCAATATTATGAACTACATTAGCATATTTATGAGAATATGTTGTAAAATGATAAAATCCTTTACCTAACCAAATAGCCAAAGTTCTATCTCCATAATTCATATCTCCTTTATTTTAATTTTTGGTCAATCTTGATATGAATGACCAATCTGCTTTTAATCCCTCAATTAGTTAAGTTGGATACCTTGTGAGAAATCTACACCAGAATCCATAACCATACTCAGAGACATTGTCCAATTCTTCTTCATTAAAAATCTTAGAGAATATTGGTTCCTTTTAATCTACTTATGGAGATGCAAACATCTTGGTAATAGCATCCTTATCAATATCGAATTTCAATTTAGATTTCAATAATTCCATTGATCCCAATTTATTAGCAAATAAATCATCTTTAATCTCTTTGAATTCTCCTTAATGAAATGCTCCTTCTCCTGATTAGAATCTCAAAAAGGCTATATTACCCAAATAAGGATCATGCCATTTGTCTCTACCAATTGAAAAGAAGAATTTATTAGGTAAATAATGATGATGATTCTCAAAATTGACCTATTCTTTTCTATATCCAAATTCAACTTTACCATAAGCCAATTATTATACTCTTGAATATCCAAAATAAATAAAATGCCATTTTGAAATATCATCTTTATATTAGATATTTTAAGCACTGTTTGCATTTCCTGAACCATATAAGTCTGTATAAGTATAGGTTGAGAAATAAAGGATTCCACCTGCTTGTTATCCAATCCATAGACATAAAGTTCGGTCTCCCAAACTATCTTTATTCTCATAATTTTCAAGTGTAGATAATCTAACAGCTAAATGCCATGCATTTTAAATAACACTAGACCATTTGAACCAACCACTCCAAGAATATTCTCCACTGAATTTCTAATTCTCAAATTCAAATTATTTTGATTCTGAATTCATCTCAAATCTTGTGTTCTTTTCCATTAATATATTTTAAATCAATTCTACTTTGTATGTTTCAGGTTAAGGAATAGATTTTAATAAATCTTAGAGTTTCTCTTCATTATCAATATATATTCCTTTATTTACACTAACATAAGCCCCACTTATCTATCCATTAAATCCCTTGTAAGTCAAGTGTCTTCCACCTAAATAGAATTTTAAAATAGTTGGAATAACATGAACACACTATTAGGCAGACCTTATTGGTTTATCATTACCAAATTATATAAAAGATACACTTTATTCTTTATTAAGATTATGTGCATAATGAATGAATGTCCATAAACCTTCTATATCTGCTGGATGATTCACATTACTGAAAATATTAGAGAGTTATTGATTGTATGTTGTAAAATGATAGAATCCTTTGCCCAGCCAAATTGCTAGAGTTCTATCACCAAGAGTAACATCTTATAAAACATCATTCTTGCTCAATCTACTTATAAAACTCCAATCCGCTTTTAATCCATCAATTTATACTTTTGGATAATTTCTTAGATATCTAATCCAAAATCCATATCCATATTCAAATACCTCATCCAACTCCTCTTTATTAAATACCTTTAAATAATTAGACTCCTCATCACTATTAGAGTCTATCATAATTTTATCTTTAATTTTTGTTATATCAAATGTTTTAACTTCTTTCTTAATCGATTATAAATCAAATCCAAATATATTATCATGATCTTTATAATCAGTACTTTATTTATATGCTCCTTCACCCATATTAAATTTAATCTATGTAATTATTCCATTAAATCCAGCTACAAGTGGTTCTTTACCAACATAAATGAAAAATTAATTAGTCAAATAATGGTTAATATTTGTAAATCCTTACTATGACATTTCATCTGACCATTAAATATGGACATGAGAAGTTGATTTCTCTTTTTAATATCCAAAATATATAAAGAACCATCTATAATGTCTATTCTTATGTTCAATCTTTCTTTAGACGTTTTTATTACCTTTTCCTTCCATATTCTCAAAACTATAAGTAGATAACTATATATCATTTACTCCTACATAACCCACAAAAGTTTTATCTCCTAATTAATCATCTGAAGGATTTCTGATTGTCACTTTGAACATACTATGTAATGGTTCCTATTTATCTACTAATATCCACTTGAACCAACCACTAATAGCATATTCTGTTGGTAAATCAACTTTATCACTTTAAGCGAATACTCCTTCTTCATCTGCTTTCCTCTATTATTAATCTCCCAATATATTCATAGTTACAATTTTTTATACTTTTCTCTCTAGTGTATAAGATTTTAAAATTTTCTCTTAATCTACATAAGATCCATCTTTTGTAGAAAATGATATCTTTGAAAATTGACCATTAAATCCAGGATATCTACTTTTATCAGTTCCACCTACAATTAATTTTAAGTATTTTGTATCCTAATGTGTAATTTGTGTATGCTAAATCTATTAAAATTTGTCATATCCAAACCTTATAAATCCAACTGCTTTTCCTAATTCCTTATTATATGAATAATAAACAAATGTCCAAACACCTTCAATATCATCTGGATAGTTAACTCTCTACTCTTGATTTGTATTCTTTGTTATCAAATTACAAGTTGAAAATTAATAGAATCCCTTTCCTAAGAAAATAGCTAATACTCTATCACCCATATTTATATCATTATAATTTTTATTCCATGTAAGTCTTGAAATAAAATACCAAGGTGCAGTTTTTCCAATAAATAGTTTTTTTGGATAGAGTGTCAAAAATCTCATCCAATATCCATAACCATATTACTTAAATGGTTTCTCACCATTTTCATCCTATTCAAAACTAGCCTATTCTGAATCAAAACCACTTGACTCTATCTTTTCTTATCTTATTACTGGTTAAAATTATACATCTTATGTACTTTTAATTAATTCCTTCATACCTATATTGAAATTGAAAATTTCTTCATCAAATTGCTTTTAATTTTTATAAGCACCAAATCCAAAATTCACGACTACGTATGCCATTTTACCATTCAATCCTGAATAAAACTTATCCTTTCCAACATAAGTATATAATTTTTAGATATAATAATGATTCACATTCTCATATAATAGTTAATCTTCATCCTCCTACCATTTTACATAGACATTAGCCTAACTCTTGATCTTTGAATATCCAAAATAGATAAAATGCCATTTTGTATGTCTATCCTTTAAATTGATATTTTTATATAAATTTGCATTTCCATTAGCAATCATGTTTGTGTAGGTGTAGGTTGGAAACTAATAAACTCCTCCTTAAGCCTTCCCAATCCAACATGATAATGTTCTGTCTCCCAAAAAACTATCTGTAGACTCCTTTCGAATCTAAATTCTGAATAAGATATGCCAATCCTTTTCTAATATTGTAGACCATTTGAACCATCCACTCAACGCATACTCTCTAGGAAATTTAACTTTCTTATTCTTGATTTCTTTATATTCATATAAATTATTTGAAGTGCGAGTTTCCTCATTTTCAACTATTCTTACACTCTATACTTCCTCTACAATTTACTCAGGTGTATCATAAATATTTAATTTCATTATTAGCTACTCTGATGTTAAAAGAAATGTTCCCATTTTTATACCAAAAGTAATTTTCGTAAATATACCATTAAAACTTGGAAATCTATTTTAATCACTACCGCCTAAAATAAATCTCAAGTAAATCGTTGGTGCATGTTTCACATTTTGCTTTATTGTTGAAAATTTTCCATTTCCAAATTTTATATGACCAACAGCTTATTCATATTCTGCACTGTAAGAATAATAAATATATGTCCAAACACCTTCTATATCATTTGGATAATCAACATTTAATAACACATTAGGTTTTAGTCCCTCAATATCATATGTTGTAAAATGGTAAAACCCAGCTCCTTACCATATTGCCAATACTCTATCACCAATCTTAATATTTTCATAATTTTTGTTTCTTGTCAACCTACTTATGAAATACCATGGAGCATCCTTCCCTTTAATTAATTATTTTGGGTATAATGTTAAGAATCTCATCCAAAAACCATAACCATATTCTTGATAATTATTTGCAACAGTTATTCCTTAATCAACTATTGGATTTTTACCTTCTATATCATTGGATATTTAATTTTCATAAGTTTATCCTGGAATAATTTTAATTTCTTAAACTTACTAAACATTCTCAAAATCTTCATCCTGATTTTAAACACATAGATCACCTTCTAATAAGGGCATATCTATGGTTTATTAATCACTAGTATCATCATTTTTATGATCTATGATTTTATAATCAGGTAATTCTTGTTATTTTTATTATTATGGTTCTACTGGTATCACTTCTTATTTATTTGATTATTCAATAGTCTGTTCAACTTATTCTTTTGAGGTTTCATTTATTTGTTAGGTAGTTTCATTATTTTTTTAAGTTGTTTAATTAGTTTATTAAGTTGTTTAATTAGTTTATTAAGTAGTTTATTAAGTTTATTAAGTTGTTTAATTAGTTTCTTAGGTAGTTTCTTTCATTTATTATGTTGTTTAATTAGCTTCTTAGGTTGTTTTGTTAGTTTCTTAGGTAGTTTCTTTAATTTATTATTGTGTTTAATTAGTTTCCTAGGTTGTTTTGTTAGATTCTTCAGTTACTTTATTGATTTATTTAGAAATTTAATCTACTTATTGAGTTTATTAATTGGATTATTATATTGATTAATTTATTTATTAAGTATTTTGATTCATCTATTAAGTAGTTTCATTTGTTTACTAAACTGTTTTATTTTTTTATTAAATTATTTCATCAGATTATTACTAAATAGTTTTATTAGTTTATTAAGTAATTTCATCTGTTTATTGTGTTTCTTTGTTTGTAATATTTATTATATCATTTTTTTACTAAGTTTTTTAATTAGTTTATGAAGTAGTTTCATTTATTTATTGAGTGTTTTACTTATTTTATTAAGTTGTTTCATTAGTTTACTAAGTGTTTTAAGTATTTTATTAAGTAGTTTCATTTGTTTACTATGTGTTTTAAGTATTTTATTAAGTTGTTTCAATTCTTTATTGAGTATTTTGCTTATTTTATTATGTTATTTCATTTGTTTACTAAGTGTTTTAAGTAGTTTATTAAGTAGTTTCATTTGTTTACTAAGTGTTTTAAGTATGTTATTAAGTAATTTCATTTATTTATTGAGTATTTTGCTTCTGTTATTAAGTAGTTTCATTTACTTCAGAGATGGTTTATTAAGTGCTTTAATTTTTTTCATCTTTAATATTAGTTGTTTAGCTAGCTTATTTAATTTCTTGATTACTTATTTTCCTTTACTCAGTTATTTGATCTACAGTGATATCTTCAGATGATTCCTTCGTTTCTTACTTTTGTTCGGAATTATTTAAACTTTCTTCAACTTTGGTTTCTTGTTATTTTTCAATTACTTGATCAATTGGTGTTTCTTTGTCATTAATCGATTCTTAACATTATGGTTATTCAAATTGATCATCAGACTTACCAGATTTTAAATCAGGGGTATCAGAATATGTCTCAACATCGTTTTCATGATCATTATCATAAGGAACAGGTCCTACAATTTCCTATTATTCAGACTTACGAACATCTGCAATGGTAGATTATTTTTATGGTTATAATTAAGATTATTTGATTTCTTGTTAAGGTTATTATTATTTTATTTTAATAATAGGAATCTATGGTTTTATTACTTGACTACCTTTCAAAAATGATTCTACTGTGTCTGAAATCTCATTTTTAGTTTTAAATGATCCATTTCCTAGATTAAAGTAAACATAAGCTAACTTTCCTGATAGACCTGGATAGAATTTATCTTTTCCAACAAATATATAAAATGAAGGTGTTAAATAATGTTTGATATTTTAGTACAATAAATCCTATGTTTCTGTTGGCCAAGTAACTTAAATATATGATAATTCTGTTGATTTCTAATATCCAAAGTAAACATAAAACCATTCTAAATGTCTTTAATTATGTTTGATATTTTAATAATAGTTAGGATTGCCCTTGGGATTAGTGGCATCATATGTATAAGTAGGGAAATGTAATACTCCTCCTTCTATAGTACCAAGCCACATACATAAAGTTCTATCTCCCAAATACATATCAGTTGAAGGTGATTAGATTTAGACTCTAAAGATATTGTGCCAAGCTGATTTCAATGGTCCAGTCCATTTAAACCAGCCACTCATAGAGTATTCATGAGGGAATCTCTAATTTTTATCAATTAAAGTTTTATCTACATAGTCATCAGAGTCTTAACGTTGTGTTTCATTTTCAATCAATTAATAAGTAATTAAATCAATGAGATCAACCTTAGGCTATTCTAGTTTACACACAAATGTTATAAATTCATCTTTAGTTTCAAAAAAGTTATCTTTTGAAATTGTAATCATAATTTAAGATATAAATCCATTAAATCCTGGATATCTATTTTTATCATTGCCTCCAAATATGAACTTCAAATAATTAATATCAGGATGTTAAACTTAGATACTTTTAGATTAAATATCATTTTATGAATATCTTATAAATGAATTTGCCATCAAACTAGATTTACTATAAGAGTAATGAATATATGTCCAAACTCCCTCAATATCTGTTGGATAATCAATATTTTATATTATATTGACTTAATTCTTTTGAGTATCACAAGTAGTGAAATGATAAAATGATTATCCCAACCATATAGCTAATAGTCTATCCCCCATTTAAACATTATCATATTTTCTATTGGATGTCAATCTAGAAATGAAATACCAAGGGGCATTCCTACCTTATAACATTCTTTTAGGGTAAGTATGCATAAATCTGAGCCAGAATCCATAACCATAAATTTAGGGAGACTCTTCATATTCTTTTTCGAATACAGGTTCTACAGTTTCAAAAGATACTTCTCTATCTTCTTTGTCTTAAAATGCTGGTTTTATTTCTTCAGGTTGTTATATAGTTTTATCTTATTTTTCATTAATTGATGTGTTTTAATCAGTTTATTTTTAAACCTTTTTTATAAGATTTGTATTTCCTACATCATAACCAAATAAATCGTCCTTAGTTATGAAATCTGGTTTATTTCTATATGATCCTGATCCAAGAACAAAATTTACATATGCAATTTTGCCATTAAAACCAGGGAAATGTTCATCTTTTCCAATATAAGTATGAAATTAAGGTGTATAATAATGGTTAACATCATTGTATTCTAAAGTTTCAATTCCAGATGATAATCTAACTTATACGAAAGCCTTTTTTAATTTCTTAGAATAACCAAAATATACAAAAAACCAATCTAGATGTTTGTTTTTATGGTGAATATTATTGACTAAATTAGAAATTCCTTCTCCTTTCATATTTTAGTATGAATAAGTAGGAAAATGAAATATCCCTCCTTATGCAGTTCCTATAAACATACACAAAGTTCTGTCTCCAAGAAATTTATCAGTTGATGGTTTGTTTATTTGTACTCTAAAAACTGAATGCCATATTTATTAAACAATTTCCTCCCATTTGAACCAACCACTAATAGAATATTCAAGAGGAAATTTCTTTGATCCACCTCCAACTGCCATATAATCTCCTTCAAGAGAAGGATTTCTATTAATTTCTTAATCTATCAATTAAACTCTAAAGATAGATTCAAAATCTTATTTAGGTATTTTGACTGTTTTAAATAAATCATTAAATTTATCAAGTGTAGGAATAAAGACTCCAGGGTTAGTTGATAAGAATATTGATGAAAATTAACCATTAAATCCAGGATATTGATTATTGTCTTTACCACCTACTAAGAATTTTAAATATTTAGACTTTGTATGTATCACATTATGAGTAATTTATTATGGTTTTTCTACTCCAAATTAAACTATTCCAACAGCTTATTTTGAAATAGAACTGTATGAATAATAAATATATGTCCATTATCCATCAATATCATCATCATGATTAACATTTTGAATAATATTGGGTTAATTTTACACTTCATCACATGTAGTGAAATGATAGAATCCCTATCCTAACCATAATGCTAACAGTCTATCATTCATTGCTATATTTTAATAATTTTTATTAGAAGTTAATCTACTTAGAAAATACCAAGGAGCATCTTTTCCATTTTGTAATCGTTTTGGATATAGAGTTAAAAATCTTAACCAATATCCAAATCCATATTCTATGAATTCTTGTTCTTTTTCAATAATATTTTCAAAAACTGGTTTTTCTTGATCTACAGATGATTCATGTATTTATCCATTATCTTCAATTGTTTATTGTTTGATTTATGAAAATGGCTATTTATTTGATTATTGCAATTAACATTATTCAATCGCTTATTAAACCTCCTTTGACTTCTGATCCAGTTTTTCTACTACCAACTATTCTGAAATCAATATTTGTTACTTGTTATGAAGTTAGTTCTTGTTTTATCTGTTCTCTTTCATTTATAAGAAGATTAATCATTTAATCAATTTATGTGCAATACTCTAGAACATCTTAAAATGATTGTGCTTATTCGATGAAATTAATAGATTGAATTAGTTTTTATGGTCCTTCTTGTCTCCATTAATCAAATGGTGTTATATCATTTGGACTGATTGAATTAACTAATTCAATATAGGATTATTTGTATTGGAATAATTCTTTATGAATAAGTATTATATACATGGTAATTCTGTATTCTCATTGTTTTTTATATTTGTAATAACGAGTTTCAATGCTTATAGATTATTCACATCATCCTCTAAATAATTTTTATTTTAGAATATTTTCATCCAAGTATGTAATGATTGCTACAATTTAAGTAAGTCTTTGTCACAATCTAAATTGTTGAACTCTATAGAATTCAATTTTTCTAGATCATGAATCTAAACATAGCTTCCAAGTTTAATTTGTTCTTAAACTATTTTATCTCACAAATATTACATGTCATGACAATCATCAATATTAAAAAGAAGTAAATTTACAACTTCTTCATTTGAATCAATAAATAATAATAAATAATAAAGACTATGTTTATATAAACAAGTTCCGTTTTTTGGAGAATCAATTTCACAATAGGGATTAAAGTTATAAAATAATATTCACTACGATTCAATAATGTAGATTGTAATTTTTATATATTAACAAAGAAATTCAAAAATTTTCTTAACGACTCAATTAAACCTTAATAGTTTGATTACTTTTAATAAACATTCCTTGATTAAATTATTTCAAAGTATTTTTGTTATTTCCTTTATAAAACTATAATTGTTTAACTATTCGTATACTTTATAATAATGCTTCTATAAAATTCAATGATAAACTGTAGTATACCATTTAAATGAAATAGAATCGATAATGATATTAAACTTTCATCATCTTTAATATTACTGTCTTTAGTCTAAGCTAACTATTTATAATGAAAACATATAGAAATATCAAAAATATAAATAGTATAAAAAGAATCTTATTGGTAATATTAATGTAGTGTATCAGAATTTATCAAAGATTCCTAAAATCATCTTTAACATAAAATTTGTAATAATAATCTGAATTGTAAGTTTTTCGACCTGGTATTAATAAATCATAATGAACACTTAGATAATAAGCCCAACCTAAAGTTCCAATAATCATTAACATTAACATTAACATTATAAGAATCTTGAAAAAAACATTGTAATAAAAACAATAAATTATAATCGGTACTGAACATAAATTGGAATGAAAAAATCCGTAATATTATTTGAAGAGTTGCTAATCAATTTCAACCGAAAGATAAGAATAGTAATTTCTATAATATCTATCATAATATCCAAACTTCCAAACCCAATCCCCTGAAAAGAATAATAATGAATAATTTTTTCAAATTATTCATTAATAGGTAATTAAATCAATTATTTTAATTTTTTTAAGCAAAATGAAGAATAATTAATTGTACAATATATTTTTGATCACTTAAATGAATATCAATTATTATTTGGATAACTATTATTTATATAAATATATATATTTCATTGCTCCAATAAAGTTTATTATTTCTTTTTTGGCTTTGTAATTGAATCTATTAACTTTACTTATAAAGTTCCAAATGGCATTTCTACTAGCAATGTTAGAAATACTCCAGCAATCATTGTTATGACAATGCAGCCAACAAATAATTAATTTACTTCTATTGTAATATAAGTAGGAGTAGTGTAAAATGTGTAATCCAGCATTAATAATACCATGTAATGAATTAGATAGCAAGCAAAAGATATTTTAGCAACAAATTTAAAAAAAGAATTGTTCATAGCTTTCCTGTTAAATCTAAAGATATAAATGAATAATTACATATCATAAATTCCTATCATATTTGGTAAACATAAACACGCAACTCCAAAAACAAAAGTTAATCTACAAAGTGCACAATAAAGATGTTGAAACCAATATGGCCAATATGTAGGATCTGATGATATATATGCTTGTTTCCATCCAAATATTAACCAAGAAAGTATTCCAAATCCTAAAAGATAACAAACAACTGAAAAGATCAATTTAAACTTTGGATCTTATGCTTTTTCATGTAGTAATCCTAAAATACTGTTTTATTCTTTTTATTTAAATTCTCTATAAAGCATACCCATTAATAATCCAAAAAAATAAGGAGGTGATCTAGCTAAACTATTTACATAATAAGTATAAAAGAAATCTTAATTTGTTGTAACTTTTGCAGGGATTAAGAAATTATATTTAATGCATATAACAATGCCGTAAATTGCAGAAGAGATTATCATACCAATAATCAAATATTTTGAGACTCTTTTATAACCTAGAGCATAAATAGTCATTGGTATCAAACATATAATAAATAATTAGATATCTGAAGTAAGATACCAACCCCATCCAAAACAAATTTGCCAATCATGGAAAAAATTATCAATAAAGAGAAGATTTCTCCAAGCTCCTGCAACACAGCCTGTTTGATTATTAACAGACCACCATCTTGGTCCTTCTCCTAAGAAAGGCAACAAGTATGAATTAAACATAATACATAAGATATAACAAGGCCAAATTCTTAATAATCTATGCAATATAACTAAGAATATTGACATTGGATTCTTAGCCAATGCTCTTGCCCTTTTTGTCTCACACATAACAAATGCCATAAAAAATCCACCAAGCCAAAAAAATACATCTACTGAGTATAACATATCCACTGTTATTACAGCTCTTTAAGAATACAAAGCTAATAATACTTCCATTTGAAAGGTGGCCTAAGTAATTAATAATGCTGAATGACCATATACAACCATCATAAATGCAATAGCTCTAACTCCATTAAAAATAGCCAAATTTGGATCTATTGTTTTAAGATCAATCAATTTATTATAATTTTCAATTAAAGAAAAATCAGCAATTATTCCCTTGGGTTTTTTTATTTCAGTATTAGTTAATAAATCAAGTAATCTTTTATAAGGATCCATTAAACCTAAACAAAAAAGAACAAAAATGATAATGACAGTTGAATAAGCACCAATTCTAAACTCTGGATAATGTGTTAATGGATCAGCAAATGTATAACTACCAGAACTTAGATCAAGCTAATTTATAAATTTAAATTTATTACAGGAAATAATTATGAAATTATGCTAGTTCCTAATTTATCTTTTATGATTTCTTGTGCGTCTGGTTAATTGAAATCATCTGCCTCACAGACTTTTGAATGACAAAATCCATAATAGAAAGTCATTTAATCTAGTCTTATCATAACTGATGAATAGTGATTCATTTCTCTCAAACACATATCATAATATCCGAATTTATTTGCCCAATCTCCTGACATTTATATTTGTTTATTTGCCATTATGAATTATAGGGGCATAGGTAAACTAAGATATTCATCCATTTATTAGATACATAGTTCATGATCTGCTAATCCTAAATGGAATATGGAAACAAATATTAATATTAACATTGTTATTATTCTTGAGATTTTATTTTCCTTTATTTTATGATTTTGTACAAATTCTATGTTGTGGAAACTTATAATTTAATAATTTTCAAATTATATTTTGTATATAATTATTTATATTTATCAACCTAGTTTAATTGATCTAACTTCTTCTATTCCATATCTAGTTCTACAAATAGGACAAGCTCTATTGCGATTCCTTTGATTATCTTTTATGCATGGTTTACAAAACATATGAAGACATTTCATTAAAATAACTTATTTCACTCTCTTTTTACATTATTAACAATCCACCATCATTTTCATTGATGTCCATAAGTCATTTTGAGTGTCCTTAGAATCTCTTCAAAAATATTTATATAATATAGTTACGATTTCAATTACAATTTTAGTTATTTCAATTTACTTTTTGATTTTTCTGCTTTCTTCATAAATTTTACATTAATAGAATCACTCAATTTCTCTCTTTCTTAAATAATCTTAGTTTCTTCAACCATCTTATTTACATCCCATTCTTTTTATAATAGTTTTTGTATATTATCAGCATCTTACTTTTATAATAGCCTTATTGTTTCTTTATTGCTTTATCTTTCATTCTCAAAACTAACAATCAATTTTCTGTATTGTTCAATTTATTATTGTAATTATTTGATACATTCATCAGCTGCCTATAATTTTTAGTTAAATTACTAGATAAAATAATATTCTTTACAGCTTTTTCAATTTCAGATTTGATTCTCTCATCTACTTTTTCTTGCATAGCCCTACTTAAATTGTTCTAGGTTTCATTTACTAATTTGCCTAGATTCTTATTGGTTTCAGTGATAGAATTAAATGAATTGGAATTATAATCTAATTCATCAATAAGTTATTAGATTTACTATGATAATCATCATTAGTATACCTTTTTTATATTATTTTAATCAATAGTTTTTTTATCTAATAATAATTGTAAACTTTTGACTTTCTCATCTCTCATTTTTACATATCCAACAAATTCTCTAAACTTCTAGATAAAATCATTTGATTTGGTAGTAACATATTCTTATTCTATTTAAAATAAAAGTTATTTATGATTTTCATATCTGAGAGTCACTTATTCAATATTCTCCTCTTTTACTATGATTTTATAAACACTCAGACTCTATTTCAATTCAGTATTTTAACTTAATAAAGATTATTTTTAATTGATTGTATCCATTAATTAATTATTTATTTCTTTATTCCTGTCTCTACACTATTGTAATTCTATTTTCAAGTCCTCTATCACTTTAGATAAGTTCTCTACTTGAGATTATAATTCTTCTATTAATTTATTTTATAATTAATCATCTGTTTATTTAATTTCAATTTTGACAGTCTCTTATTACAGCATAAGATCTTTTACTTTTTATTCACATTCAGATTACCACTCATATATTTAAATCTGAAATTTCTCTTATTATTCTCTATTCATTAATTAAGCCTTTTTTATTTAATACTACTATGTACTTAGACAAGTTGATCTTCAACGTTAAATAATGTGGAAGTCAAATAATTATTTTATTGGACTAAATCAGCAAATAAAGTTGTTTAAAAAAATTATTCTTCTATTAATTTTTATTGTAATTTTAACTCTTCAATTTAATGAAGTAATTGAGATTTCTCTTCTGAATGTTCTTCAATTAATTATTTAATATAATCACTAAAATTGAAATTGTTATATGTACTTTTATTATATCTGATTAAGTTTAGTGTATTCTTCTTACACTTCTTAAGCTTCTTGTATTTATTCTTATGATTAAGGTATCTATAATGATTAATACTAGTTTCCATTTACAAGATAGTATTTAATTGAGTCAATTTGATTACTCCCACATAAACATTCAAAGGTTTCTTCCTGTAAATCTTCTTAAGTTATCTTTTTTTGTATTGCCTCTTCATTATAAGCCATTATTATTCGAATTCTTCGAGAAAGCTGTGTACATAATTTTTTATAGTGTATTAACTCTTCTTATTAAATCTGCTCTTGGTCTTTTTATTCTGTAAGCTATCAACTAGATATATTGGATTGTTTTATACAGATTTTATGTCTAATATGTATTTTTTTAATTAATCAATCTTGGTAGCCAACATCGTATTTTGAGATTTTAAGACGTGTTCACCTAATTCTGTTACTCTTTATAAATCATTGGTTTTCTTTGGTTTCATATTTAAATATTTAATAAATTTTATATCGAAGTGATTTTTTATCATTTTTTGTTATATAAGTAATTTAAGATAGTGATGTTATTAATATCTAAACATTAGAGACTCTTAAGTTTCTAAATTATTAAGGATTTCAATATTATAATAACAAATACATTTTAAGTAAATATAATTAATCTAGATTAACTTCCTATTAAGATAACAGGACTGTAAAATCAAATTATGTAAAATATTGATAAAATGATAAATCCTTATATTTTATTAATTTGAAAACATTTGTACCCCCAAGAATATTTTTTTATTCTTAGAAGGGGGTCTATGGATGTTCTAAGGAAATTAGTCCATTCCAAAATCTCTCCATCTATTCACATTTATTAAATAAACATAATGGATTAGGATCTAAAAGGAGCTGTCATCTAATCTCTATAGACAACTGATGATACTGCAAGGACTAAGCGCCCATATAATAAAATTTCTTCGGAATTACGTGCCCAAATTTTACATGCTTTAACTATTGAGAAGATCCCTCTTTCTGAAGTAGTAATTTGAATCAGACCTAGGTGGCATTAAGATATCAAACTAAACCCTGCACATGCAAAGCTATTTTGCTTACTTATGAATTGGAAGGGAGAAGTGAAAAGAAAACTTCTAGAAGAGAGAGAGTTGAAATTGAATCTAAAATAAGAATAGTTATATTGGACCCTTATGGGAATAAACATTCAACTTATGAAAATGACAAATTTTCAAAAGTATGTACTTTATATTTAATATATAAAAATAGCTATATACAGAAGACAAAGAACTAAGTGTAAATGAAGAATACAGTATTCAGAAAAAAGTAGTTTAAGAAGTGAATTAGCAATTAGGTGAATTTTAGACAAGTTGCTATCATTTATAATCTCAATAAACTTAAACTCAAAATGATGAACATGCTCCTGATAATATATTAAGAGGACTAAATATGGGCTTACATTTGGTTACAACTAAAATTAGAGAAGGCTAAATTACATTTAACAAGAAAAGCAACTAAGAAATTAAGGAGACCATTAAACAAAGCAATAAAATGAATAATTTTATGAATAAGAATGAAATACCATTTTAAGCAAATTACACTTAAATTTAGTAATTTTTGAAGAATGTTGAAATCAAAGCAGAAAGTAATCCTTAAATCTTAGATTAATTGAAACATTTGACTAATCAAACTATTTTATAAATGAAATTAATCTAAAAAATTTAGTAAAGAGACTCTTAAATAAAACAGTTTCAATAACAAGTGGGTATAATCATTAGAAAATGTTTCGAATGCCAATCTTGATTATATCTATAAATTATTTCTAATATTCATAATCATAATATTTTTACTGTTCAATTTTCAAACTTTGATTTATAATATTAATTTATAATCAAAGCTTTTTGAATTACAATTTCTAGTAAAAGGTAGTTAAAAAGAGATAGTAAATTTTAGAGAATAACAAAAGCTTAATCTACTATCTTCAAAATTGATAATATATTATTGCTTCAATAAGAGTGTAAGTTAATAAAATAGTTATTTCTTACCTCAATTAAACACATCTATCAATCAACTAACTTGCATGTTCCAGATTTTGAATCACTAAAACTAATTAATGATATATTAAATAAACCATAATGAAAAAGTTCAATTTCTTAAAATAATAGTTCAGCACCTTATTTGAGTACTAAAATCTAAGTTAAAGAAATAAATTAAATGAGTACAAATAAGGATTTCTGATAAGTAAAGATTTCGAGTCTTACTACAATTATATGAAAGTAATAAAATCATATATATTATAAGATTCTTAGTAGATTAAAGATGTATGATGAAATACTATAAGCCAAAAAGAGTGTGCCAATATTTAAACAATTTTAATTCTGGAGAGAACCAAAAAACAAAGCAATTAAAGATTGGATTCGATAAGCATAAGATGAATATTATAACTAAAATCCATAAGACTTACCATTACCTTGGTTTGTAAAATATCCAATCATATTTTTCATTTCTTATGAAGTATTCTCAACTATATTTGATGTTGACATTGAAATTAGTTTGAATATTATTCCTGAAGAAAAGGAAGTTAAAAAAACAACAGGATTTAAAGATGTAATAGGAATAGATGATTATAAAGAAGAATTGTAAGAAGTAGTTGACTTTCTAAGAAACCCTAATAAATATCATGAATCAGGAGCAAAATTACCAAAAGGTATATTACTAGTAGGTAGACCAGGAACAGGAAAAACATTGTTAGCAAGAGCTTTGGCAGAGGAGGCAGGTTGTACATTTTTGTACAAATCAGGAGCAGAATTTGATGAAATGTTTGTGGGTGTAGGTTCTTCTAGAGTGCGTTAATTATTTTAAGAAGCACGATAAAAATAACCATGTATAATTTTTATTGATGAAATTGATTCTATTGGTGGATCAAGAGGTGGTGATGATCCAAAGAGATATGGAACTATTAATTAAATTTTAACAGAGATGGATGGATTTAGATAAAATGAGGCAATTATTGTGATTGGGGCTACAAATATGGAATAATCATTAGATGCAGCACTTACAAGAGCAGGAAGATTTGATAAGACAATTCATATCATGTTACCTGATATCAAGGGCAGAAAACAATTATTTGAATATTACTTGAAGTAGATAAAGCATGCAGATATTGACACTTAATTATTGGCTAGATAGACAACAGGATTGACTGGAGCAGATATTGAAAACATTGTAAATATAGCCATTATGAATGCAGTAAAAGAGAAACGATCAAAAGCTTTAGCAAATGATTTTTAACATGCAATAGATAGAACTAGGATGGGTATACGATATAAATTGACAGATCAAGATAAGATATTAACAGCATATCATGAGAGTGGACATGCACTAATCAATCTATTAACAGATAACACAGTACCATTAGATAAAGTAACCATATTACCTAGAGGAAGTGCTTTAGGTTATACTTCAATGGTTCCAAAGGAGGATACTTTATCATAAACTAGAGGTAATATATTGGCTGCTATTGATGTTTGTATGGGAGGCAGAGCAGCAGAAGATATTAAATTTGGTAAAGATAATATTACATCTGGTTGTGGTTCAGATTTGGCTAATGCTACTGCCATGGCTTATGCTTATGTTAAAGATTTAGGAATGGGGGATACTCTGATTTCTGATGCTTAAACAAGCAAAAAGTTTAGTTATCTGGTGGATATGCAAGTAAAATAATTATTAGAAGTAATATATATGAATTTATATATTTATAGGAATCATATAATAGAGTCAGAAATAAATTAGAGTAAAATTAATAAGTGCTTTCAAGATTTGCAGAAGAATTATTGAGAAATGAAACAATGACTGCTGATTAATTGAAACGTTTATTATGATTATTTGTTATTAATACCATATTAATTTAGAGAGAAATATAATCAATTTTATGTTGAACCTTTCAACTTATGTATTATCCTAATATTAGGTCCAACTCTTTTTATAGATTATCTTGGGACTCTTTATTAAATGGTTTTATGTAAGTTTCTTTGAGGTTGACTTCATTAAACTCTGAAAATTGAAATTTATTTCGATTCTCAACTATATTGGTTTCTTATCCTGTTAAAATGCAATCATTTTACTCTGGTTCTATTACCAACTAATATTAAGGTTTCTCTTTCTTCTTTTTAACTGTAATTTAATTTGTTTCTGTTGAACACTATCCCTATTATCCTTGGAATTATGGAGAGATTGGTTCAATTTATTAATCTTATTTTTCAGCATCCAACAAAAAAGAATTTTTGATTTGATAATTATATTTTTAAACCTGTCTTTAATTAAAAGTCTAGGATGAAGTCTTTTTCAGCAATGAATTTTATTTAGGTTCCTCTAAAAAGGGATGTTTCAATAGTTCATCTGCTGTAGATCTTTATTTAGGATCAATTTACAAACATTTAGATAGAAAATCTTTAGCCTCAGGAGATTCCAATTATTGTGGGATTGGAGGTGGTTATGTAGATTTACCTATTTTCACCATAACAGCAATTGCATCTTTATACTCAGAATATGGAGGTTATCCAGTAGCCATTTCTATTATAGTACAACCAAGACTCCAAATATCTGCCTTTTTTCCATACTGTTCCTAATTAATTACTTCTGGAGCCATGAAATTAGGAGTTCCACAAATAGATCCTATACTATCATGAGCTATATCACTCAATTACTTACTGCTTCCAAAATCTAAGATAATGAATGTAAAATACCTGCTAGTTTACATCGACCAGAATTGTCAATCAAGATATTTCCTCCTTTGATATCTCTATGAATGACATTCTTTGCATGTAAATAACTTAAACCTAACAGTATTTATTTCAAATATGTTTTGATAAGTCTTTCTCTAAAACATCCAAATCTTTCCAGTAAAGTTTAGACAGAGCCTCCACTAACATATTCTAGGAATATATTTATAAATTGGTTCTTTTATTCACTTCCAATATAACGCACAATGTTTGGATGTTATAATCTACTTAGCAATTCAATTTCTTTTTATAATTGTTTCACTTTCTACAATATTTACATATAATACATCATCATTTTGATTTTAAATAAAAACTTGTTTCACAGCCATTATTTGTCCATTCTTCTAGAGTCCCATTATTACTTTCCCAAAAGCACCTTATCCAAGTACTTCCCCTTATTCCCAATAATGAATGCTATATATAATATTCAATAAATAATACTCTTAATCTGATTTAAGTGAGTGTCTCTCAAGCTCTTCTTCTTTATTATCAATTATTATAACTTCCACATCTTAAATAAATGATTATTCAAGTTCCTATTATTTATTATTTTGATTATTTGTATTCATGTATTCATAAGCCTTTGTAGGTTTGAGTTGGTTCTTCTTTTTTGTAAAGCAGCAACCCATTTTTAATATATATTTAATTTAATTTTAAAGAACATATATATATATATTTGAAGGTTGAAAAATAATAATTACAGAATTGATTAAAATTAAACAGAATATAATTTATTAATATAATAGAAATGATATAATATATTAAAAAGTGAAATCATTAATTTAATAAATTAATTCATTATGATATATCTTCATTAATTACAAAATCATGTTAATATTATAATTTAATATAATATAATTTAGTATTTATATCCACTGTTGAAAGCTAGAAGTTGAAATAGTCTAACGTATTGCTCAGAAATAACAATGTAAATTTGATATTGATATGAAAATTCTTTTGGTCTAGTAAATGAGTTTGAAGTTTTGATATAGTTTTCTTAATAATATTAGGTATTTGTGCTATATATAATATGATTAGTGGATTAAACTAAAATTATGAAAAAATCATTTAAGGGATTTTTTTTGTCTCATCTTTAGAGCGAATAAAGAAGAATAATCTATGAGAAATTATTAGTTTAAAGTAGACTATTCTATAGAATGAATTTGAAATATTGCTGCAATGAATACTTATTCCACTCATAATAAAGATACGACTATATAGTTGTAATGATAGCTAAATATAATATATTTATACATTATATTTAGCAATTGATTTAACATTAAATTAGGTCTGCGATTTTACATCTTCTATTCTTTTTTAGAACCAACTTCTAATATTATTTATTCAAGGTAAGAATTAATTAGTAATTTAGTAGCCTCAAACTTAGTAATTGGATAACTTAGTTTGATATAAACTGAAAATATATATTTTAAATATTATTAGTATATAATTATCAAAAAGGGTGTCAGCTAAATTACTGCAATGTTAATATTATTATAAAAATAAATCTTGCAATTTTATTATAATAAATTAAACTCTTATGAGTGACAATTAATAGACAACTGAAATAGGTTTAACAATGTAATCTCCTAATAAAAATTACAATCCTATGAATTCATCAATATAATTCATTCCAGAACTTACCCTAGAAAATTTGACAGAATAAGTTCCTTTCCCTTAAAAAGAAACCATAAAATAGGGTATTCTCAAAACATTTTACTATGAGGTACAAAATGATTTAACTATTTTAGGATATTAAAAGGAAAAAGATTATTGGATGTAATATTTATGTGAATGAAATGAATGCATAATAATTATAACTATCTAAACTCGGAAGTATTGACATCAAAATTTCGTAGGATAATGCAGGATTTGCATGGGTGATGAAGAAACTTCTAGATTCATATCTCCTTGTGCTTGCAAAGGAACTTTAATTTTTGTGCATGAAGAATGTCTAAAATTGTGGATATTATAAAAGAATGGTATTGAAGAAGTATTCAAAGATAAGGTATTTTCATATAAATATCAATAGATTAAATGCGAGTTGTGTTCCTATAGATTTAGAATGACTCTTTAAGTTGTAAATAGAGTAAATTTAAAGAGATTCTAGGAAGTACCATCTCAATAGAAGATATGCTGGCTTATATATTTACTTATAATAATTGCTTTGATAGGTGGTTTAGTTGGTATCATTTCTACTTTACATAGCCTTATTCCTGGAATACTAATTATCGAATATCGGAGTTGATGCCGTAATGACCCTTATGATAGTTTTGTCCTTGATTTTCTTTGTCTATTTTTTGGCTAGCATTCTATAATCTCTCTAAATAGAAATGATTGAAAATTGGACAATATATCCATATAAACCTAGAAGAATTACAAAACAAGGCAGCTTTTTTTAGTTATAGTCTCATATGGGAAATAGTGTTTCTGTAAGTCCTTCAGCAAGGAAAAGAACTGTTCACTTATTAACTTGTCCACCATAAATAGCAAGTTTGTAAGTTATTTAAATCAACCAATTAATGACAAGTGCTAATCTTTCAGAACAATGAACAATTTTTTAAATTATTTACTCTTTTTTATTATAAAATTTCTCAATATGGCAAATAATGAGAGCAATGATACATCAACTTAAAATAGTAAATTTGGTCAATTGAATTTATCTGAACAGATCTTAAATGAAAGTGTAAGCGCACAAATGCCATAATTCCGATAAAAAGTGCTTAAAACAATAAATTCAAAAGTAAACCTTTCATTAATAAAGGATGTTGTGAGAAGGAAATAGATTGCTTGTCATATATATATCAATGATCTAGAATCTGTGCCAGGATATAAAACATAAAAAAGTATATCTGCATTCTTATTTAGAACAAATATGTAGAATTTGTATTTGTGAAGAAGAAACCTCTAAATTTATTGCTCCTTGTATATGCAAAGGAACTTCAGAATTTGTTCATTAAGAATGCCTTAAAATGTGGATTCTTGAGTAATATGGAGTTAATAAAATTTATAATGATGAGGTAATTGGTTACTAGATAATCTTGTTTAGTTATATTGTGAAGTTTGCCATCATAAATTCGAATTTGATGTTGATTTTAATGACAGATTCGATATCAAACAGTTTTAAAGAATAAAAAAGAAAACTAAACTATGTTGGCTCATACAAATATTATTCATCATTCTATTTATTTTTGGATCTATTTAAATTGCTTTGGGGTTTGGTATAAACTCTTTAGCAACAGTTGCTATTATTGTTGTATTTGGTCTGATAACTATATCTTTAATTATTTACTTGATTTTCAATTTTAGTACAGCTCATACTATTTAAATGATTGAAAATTGGAATTTCCAGAATTATAAACCAAAACCTTCACCATCACCATCTCTGCCCAAAAGGAACACCAAGAAGATAACCAATCATTTCATTCGAGTCAATCAAATCAATTTTACTTGAATATAAAATTAATAATAACTTAATTCAAAATTATTCAAATGTCAAGATTACCCTAAAAAAAATAACAGCTATTGTTCAAAGACTAAATACCTGTTAAAAAAGGAGTTTCTAACATGTAAAATTGAAGATCAAAGAATTGCCATCACAATTACTTAGTCCATTCAAATATTAACCACCTCCTATTATAGAAACCTAGAAGTGAATCAAGAACTAATATCTTTTAATTGTAGCATATTATAATAAAAAATATATAAAAATTTAGATGAAAAACCCAACACAATAAAAAAGTTATATTTTACTTTTTGATAGTTATTTATATTAATATCTGTACATACTTCTATCAATATTGTCTTTTTGTATTTAAAATAAAACTATGTGTAAAAAAAATATATTTAATTTGAGATTGACTATTCAAATCGTTTAAAATGAATAAAAATAAGATTGTTTTTTAAACTAAATTTGTTTTGAGTTGTAATTATCCAAATTCTACTTAATTTCATAATTCTCTCTAATTAAATGAATTGAATAATAAAAATAACCATAAATATCAAATATCAAATTAATAATTGTGTATATGAAGAACATTGTAATATTTATAATTATTTTTATTATTCAATTATTTCATAGTAATATCTATGTAAATGAATTGGTTGATGATGATTGTTGTTTAATTTTAAACATAATTAGCAAAAACAAGTTTTAATTATATAAATTATGTTAAAACCTATTCTCATCTGCATTTTATTATTATCTGTATCTTCAAGGAACATTAGATAAAATCATAAACAATAACATCATAAAAAGACCAGAATGTTTAACAGTGCCTTTTTTGAATTCGAAAATTTAGGTGAAAAGGATTATCATCTAAGTGCTTAAGATGCTTGTAAATTATTTAAATATCATTAGAACATTGGGCTCAAATTACTGTTGATTCAGATATTAGCACTAAAAACCACAAATCCTTTATAGAAACTCGTTCTGAACCCATTCCAGGAGTTGTTGGGAATGTAGTTGATCTTTCAAAGAATGTGGGTGTCTATTCTTACGCAGTTACAGATTATAATGGAAATATTCTTGAAGCATAAACTGGAGATCATTTAGCTGAGCAATTAAATGCTGATTATCTAGAAAAGACTTCAAAAATTGAAGATTCCGCAATTAGAAATCTTCATGATAATCATCATCCCTGAGAATTAATTAGATGAAATATTCATATCAAATATTCCTATTATCTATAATATATTTTTGCTTTAATCATATCACTTTATATTGATTTTTGTTTGCATCTCCAATTATTATACTGGCATTTATGTCTTTTCAAATAGTTAAAATTAGTAAAAAAACTAAGTTGAATTTAGAATAACTTAGTAAAAGGATTGTTTATTAGGTTACAATCATTCTATAATATCTATGCAAGAAATATGTTAACAGACAAATATTAATAATAATGTGTATTATATGAAAATTAAAGGAAATAATTAAATTAGAAAAAGTAAATTGTAGTCAATATTTCTCATTCTTATATAAATTATGTTATCATTGAAGTAATAAAGAAAATGATGCAAATTATTATTATAAATAATAATAATATATTTATAATTATTGTATTGAATGATTATTATTCAATGTTTCTTTTTTCTCCATGAATTGACCTTGTCGGTGAGCCAATCTTAAGTTAAAAGTGTAATCATTGTGTGAGGTGCAATTCTGAAATAAAATGTTGGGAATCCAACCCAAAGCCCTAAAATACCTTCTCTTTTAGCTGTCTATGAATATTCATTTTTCTTACTTTTCCCATTGCATCGAAAATTGAAGAATAAGGATATACACCTGCTGCATCCTTTTTCATTTTCTACATTTTAGTTTTTGCATTATCAAAAGGTAATGCACAAAATGAACTCAAAAAGCCAGCTGATGCAGATGCTCTATTATAAATATAATTTAACAAAATACAATAATCGAGTTTATTGAGTATCTTTTGTTCCAAAATAATGATTTAATCGCTCCTTGATCTCATCATACGGTCCCAACATTGCTACATTAATAACAATTGCTCTAATAACTGTTGGAGTAGATCCTCTCCATAATGCTGCTATCCCTTCATCTTTTACAATTTTATAAAATGCATCAAAAACATTTTTATATCCTCTTTATTCTTCAACAGGTAATGTGCTATCTGCCTAAATTCTGACCAATGCTAAATCAGCTGGATTACCTGCCAATGAGCCAATGAAACCTGCTACAATTGAACACCAAGATTTAGCTAAAAATGAAGGCTCTTTTCCATTATTTGCTTGCTTTGATCTCAAGTACATTGTCTTATAAATTCCCATTCGAGTGGTAGTGTAAAATACTTATCTAGCAATTGCTGAATCAATTCCTTTCCAAAAACTCAACACACCTCCTTCTTTTAAGATTTCAGAGAAGACACGAAATGGACTGATTTCGCTTCCTGCACTAGGACCCAATTTTTCTGCTTTGAGTTGGATTCTAACTTTTACTAAGTCGACAGGTTAAATAAAACACGTAGCCACACATCCAGATGAACCACCTATAGCAAATGGTTACAAAGTATCAGCAATTTTAGTCAGCCAATGCTTCTCAAGAATGTTTTCGCCCATAATTGATGCGTATTATTGTATTTAATATGAAAATTAACAAATGATATATATTTTGCAATAAATCCAAATATTTATTATATAAATAATTCATGCTCCTTCGAAAAATTGAGCAATTAACACATCTGAAATAAATTCTAGATCTATAATTAAAATCAAATTGATTTATCAATTTTAACAATCTTGAATCTATTTTTAAATTATGCTGACAATTTTAATAGGAAATAATATCATTTAAGATGAAGTGGAGTGAGTTTTTGATAATAAATTATTTCTTAATTGCACTTCTATTTTTATATTTATTTTATTTATCAATAAGCATTTTTCTAATATATTGACCTATGTTTTCTATGCAATTTTGTCATTACTTCCTTTCTTTATACTTCCACTTATATACTTAAATATTTGATTTATTGATTTACCATTTCAGTTGTTTCCATATGATATTATAATTCATTATTTTAAGTTCTTTGATTCTATTATAAGTAATTCATAATAAAATGTTTAACATTTATTAATAAAGTTTATAAATTGAGTATAAAGTTATTGATGATATATGTGTATTTATTAGGGGATTTGGAAATAAACAAAATCTTGAAATAATTTTAAATTCTTCTTAATCAAATGGCTTAATCTCATAAAGGTTTTTCATGGACTCAATGTAAGAGTACATTGAAAACAAAAAATACCTTCATCAATTTAAGGCAAACAGTGACTCCTAATCAAGGACCAGTTTTTTTGAAGATTGATACTGAGAGAGAATTGCAATATAATAATGATTTAGGATGGAATTGGCATAAGAGTTGGAATATTCCAAACATTTCTGTGAAAATTTCTTTGTAAAACTAAGAATGCACATAATGGATCAATTGTTAAGTATTTTATTTAAGTCTAACCTTAGGTTTAATTAATGGCAGTAAAGGTATTAGAGAATGATCTTTTCGAAGAGATAGGATTAGAAGGAATTACCTAATATGATATTATAGATGGTAAAGCATTCTTTTCGGTATTTTTCTATAACTATTTTAGGGTGTTAAATTTAATAGCACTACTTACAATCATTAAGGGCATAGATTTTAGTTATTGTTATTACTAAAGGAGAAAGAGAACATCATTCTTGTGTTACAATCACCACCTGTTTTCGTAGATAGTAGAAAAAGTGCTCGTGATGAACACAGATAAATTTAATACATCTAACCATTCGAACCTAGATATTTAGACCGACAATTCTGTAAAAAAGAAAAACATTTTAATGATGTAATCGATGCTCCAATAGAAAATAATGAAAATGGATTGCACAATTATTTAACAGCTCCAAATATTAGAAACAAAGTATTAATCCATATATATTAAAGATAAAACATCCCTTATTTATGGCACTTAAATTTTCTAGATGTTTAAATATCTATTATTAACAAAATTTAGAAACTGATAATTATCTAATTGAATTTTAAAAATAATTGATGTCAAAGTATACATAATGCCAATACATTATTGTGTTTTAGTCAAATAATAATAGAATTAGAAAGAAGGTAATGTTGATTATTCAATTTTAGATTGAAGAATCTTTAACTTAACTATTTGGCTAAAGCAAGATATAAGTGGTAGAAAGAAGGTATCTTGATGAAACTTAGTTTAAAAGGCTTGAATTTTCATCAGAAGATTATACTTAAGTCTATAATTAATTACAACAATTAATGAATTAATTTTAATAAGATTAATAAATTGAATCCACGAATTGGTGGTAGTAGTAATAATAATAAGAATAATAATAGTCAATCTAACTCGAATAATTGTAATATTAAGAATAATAATAGTAATAATAGTAATAGTAATAATAATAATAATAATAATAATAATATTAAGAATTTTAATAGTAATAATAATAATAATAATAATAATAATAATAATAATAGGAATAGTAATAATAATAGTAATAATAACAAGAATAATAATTAATTGAAAAGAATCCTCATCAATAACAAGCACCTAAAATTTTAACTCATTCAGAACGAAAATCTGCCTTTACAAAATATCTTGATAAATTACCTACTAAAAACTTCGAAGAAGAAAAATAAGAATAATAAATACGCCTTGAAAAGCTTAGAAATATTCGAGAAATGGAAAATTATGATCAAATTTAAAAATTAGTAAATATTGAACAAGATCTTAATTCAAATAGAATCATTTAATAATAAATGTACTTAAATTAAGTAAATCCAATGACTCATTAGTTTTCAATCATGCTACAATAATAATTTTAAGAATAAATTCTCCAGTATTATTTAATCTAATAGTAGCTGATGCTGCTTTAAAAGTCCACTTCTATGTGATATAGTTCTATATTCATTCAATATTAATAATCAACTAAAGAAATGAAAAACAAATCGATTTAATTTCTATTATGGGATTTTCTTCTGAATGCTAGAAATATTATTATATAAATATTTTGATGAATTATAATCTCTATTAGGCTCCAGAGATTTAACAGGTCTTTTCTATTCCAATAACGCTTATTGATGGCACCTCTTCTATGAATAGAGAATATAAGTATATCATATAAGTGTATGAATAAATATTTGGAGACTTGTTGGAAACTTAAAGAATACAATATTAATATACCACAAATTTGAGGAGCTTCAAACCATATTTAAATGAAGGAAGAGGAAATCTAACTATGGCTCTTACACAATTGTTTCACTTCATGCTATCAAATTAATTTCCTTCTTAATATGTGACTCTTACATTGGTTACAGATGGAAGAGAGCCATTGGATATTAATGCTATTAAGGAATTATGTCAATAAGTAAAATCTCATTATACTGTCTAAATACTTTGTATAGCATTTGGCAATTAATTTCCGATAACACTATTTGATAACTTGAAAGAATCTATTGAAAATTAGGATTTCAAAAACTAATCATTGTTTTAAATTGAACGTTCAGAATATCAAAGCTTTGTTTAAATTTAAAAGGAATTACAATATGCATTTTAATAAATAAGAGAAAAATTAATCATTTCTCCGCAAAATCATTTCTTTAACTTTGATGTGTATACTTCAATTACTTTGAGATAACCTTAAAAATATGTGGCAATTAACTAGCTATTTTTAGCATGCACAAATTAAGAGATTATTATTGGAGAAAAAAAATTATTAAACATCAATTCTCCAATTTGTCTGTTAAAGTTTTTAAAGATATCAATCTAAAATATTTATGACCATTTAGATTTAGATTAAATTGATTAGATTATTTAAGAATTTTAATAAGCTTTTTAATTTTTTAATTAATTCATTGTTAAAATAGAATCAAAAGAAGAATATGCATAATAACTAGAAATTATTAATTTAATTTTGAAAATTATTGAATTAATCGAATTTTCTTATCATCATTAAGATAAATTAATATTATAGTAGTATATTGAAAAATTCAAGTATTTGATGAATTGTGATAATCCAAAAGATTATAAAGAACTACTTGAAAATTCAAAAATTAGTTAATTTGATGGTATCTTTAAAAACATCACATTGAAAATAAAAAAACAATTTGAAATTTTATTAAACTAGAATTCTAATAACAATCATCAAAATTATAGAGATACTTTTGAAAATTTTAGAACAATTTTAACATCTAGTATCAAAAATTTTTGTTAGATTTTTGAAAAAATGGAACCTCTTAATTTAGCAAATACCCTTTAGGACTTTTAGATTTTAATAGGATCATTAATTTAGAACTCAAGAGAAGTGTTTTTTTCAGAATATTTTGATATCTCAAGAATTGAGCAATATCAATAATTATTCCAAATCAATGAATAGTTCAGATACCTATAAAAATTATAAACTGAAACTGTTCTTAAGGAGATCAAATTTTTAAACAATTAAATTACAACTCTAAATTTAGAAAATTAGAACCCAATCAACCCTTATTTTCAATTTAGTTATCTACCTTTACCTAATTAAAATAATTTTGAATAAATTTCTGAAAAATATCTCATTCTTTTAATTGATAAAGACGAAGAATTGAAACCATATACAGATTCTTTTCTAAAATGTTACAAGGAGATATTTTCTAAGATCACACAAAAAAAGAGATTAGAAATTTATTGGTAAAATAATCCAACAATAAGTTACAAAATATCAAACAATTAGGAATTCGAAAAAATAGAATTTTTGTCTTTTAAATAGTTATTAGATTCTTTGAAAGACCAATTGCAATTAAAAAAAAAATAGATTCACTTATTAATTTTAACTGATAACGAACAATCGTATGAAAAACTGCACCTTTAATTAAGATTTGCTTAATTGTCTCATTACAAGTTTAGAATCATTTATATTTCAATAGGAATGAAAATACTAACATATTTAGAAAATGAAATATTTTAAAAGATTGATTAACAATCTTAATATACTTATCCATATATGAAAAATATCCCGAAACAGTAATACAACAAGTGTACTAATGAATAAAATTAGTAGCGAAGAAATAACTACTTAAAAATTTTACAAGAGATAGCAAATATTATCGACATTACAAATTTTTGAATATTTGATTTCGAAAATTTTATTGATTATGATAATTCAATATTATAAATATAATCTATGATTAATATAATTACATTAAATGTGTTTAGTATTTTCTATTTGAAATATTTGTATATTAGTTGTTAATATCTTTATTACTAAATTTAATTTATCTCTCATAATTTATTTATAAGATTTGTATGCTTATATTATAAATTATGTAACAACTTTTATTACAATTTTATACTTAACTATTCATAATATAACTCGATTATATAAAGATATTATAGGTATATTATATTTCAATAACAGGCAATTAATATGATTCTTTCTTTTAAAATTACTATTTTATCTCAAATATTTATTTGGTATCTGTTTTTGATAAGTTATTAACAGAAAGATTGCACTTCACAGGATATATGTAGCTGTATATTATTTAAATCTAAATAAAACTAGTTAAACATTTTTGTATTGTATTTATTATCATACAACATTTATAATAAATAGATACTTAAACTTAATTTTCTATCATAGATAAATAGGTTAGTCATCATTATATTAATACCTGAATATTTTGTTACATTATTTATAATTTTCTAAATAATGCTTTTATTATATTATAATGAATAATACATAATTATTATCTTCTTTTTGAAACACATCTCTAAATCTGAGAAAGTGGAATTAAATTTAGTGTGTTAAGAAATTTATTAATAAATTATCAATTTAAATAATTTCTTATAAGATAGAAATTGAATTTGGAAACAAATTAATTTTAAAATGATATTTTCATGATAGTAAAATAATTGTTCATTGATTATGATGATTCTATTTTTGGTGATGGACTGAAAAAAATAATTAATTTATTATTAGCTTTTTAAATTATTAAATATCACTATATATTTATATTTGGTAATTATGATTAGTATTGAAATAAATTAGTAAGAAAATCATAAAATGGTAAATTTTACAACACGTTTAGTATATAAATAGAGAAGATAAATACTTTTTTTAATTCTCTATACATAAATACATTTATAGGAAGTATTTAATTACAATTTAATTCTCAAAGAAAAAGGAAATTAATTCAATAAAAGATTATAAGGTATTATATTAAATAAATAATGGACTCGAATGTTAAATTTTATAAATGATATTAAAGGAATTTATTTTGAATAGATTCATTTTTTCACATTCATTAAGTTTTTAATTTTTATAAAACTCTCTTTAACACTTGAGAAGTATCTTTTCATACGATTTCTGAGTTAATCAGCCTCCTCTAGATCTAAATTTTCTTGGATATCAAATTTTTCTACTCTAAATATTTGATTAGGATTTCTTTTCATTTCTTGATCTACTTCTCGCTTAATTGAGGCCATTTATTTTGCAAACATCATTTAAAAATCATTCTTTTTGATTTTTTAAGTAGGAGGAATAGAGATTAAGATTTTTGGAGAAAGTTCAACCATTTGTTATTTTGCCTTTGATTTGATTTATATGTTTGGCAAGTGTTTAGGAGAAGGATTTGTATCATAAATACCAAGAGCTGGTATTTATAAAGCCATAGACTTAGTTTTTCTACTTAATAGTGAAACCTTTTTGGGGGAAGATTGTTTATGCAATTTTTTGAGTTACAATCCTATTTCAATAGAGTTCTAATTTAATGTAAATTTAGAATTTTGAATGGATTAAATTTAGGTTAGGAGTTATGGTTAATGGATTATTGGTAATTTTAGAGATAATTTGGAAGAAGGGATAAATTTTGACTAATCTATTTCAGTGTTAAGTTTATTAGTATTTAGTATATCGGTATTAGATTATGAGTGATCAGTGTAATATTTTTTATTATTCTTTTTGATAAGGATGAAATTGGAATCAGTTTACTTAATCAATTTTCCATTTTTATCTCTTTCTCTTTGAAAAGGAATGAAAGGGTCGAGATTGATTTCATTTTATTAAGGCAAGTCTCCAAAAGGATTATATGACGAACCATTTTATAAGTAATTTAAAATGACATATTTTTGCATTAATAATAATAATAAGATAATTTATTTCTCGATATTTATTCTTTAATAATGAAAAAATGTCTTAAAATTGATATGATAGAGTAGAGCTTATAAAGGATTAATTTCATTTTGATATGAATCTTTTATAAAGTAGTTAGTTATTCATTAAATACTTTATTTTTATGTGTATTTGGTAAAATCTGATGTATAGTTAGTATTAGGCATTGAGAATAGGTATGATTAATTAATTATTTTTAATATGATTTTACTTTTTGCAATTATTACAGAAATAATAGCAGGTAAGCGAATTTAGTTTACATTTAGATTTCATTTATCCTGATCGTGCTAATCCAATAGTACCTTATAGAAATAATGAAGATGCTTATACTTTTTACGATATTTTCTTATCAGTGAGCTCAAGAATTTCTTCAAATGGAAGATTATAAATTATTTTCCCTTAGGAATTTGATGGAACATCATTGCGTCTTTTATAAGATGATGTTATGGGAGTAAGGAACTTGTAATAATATTTAACTAGGCAACAAATATAGACAAGGAATGTTATATTGAATACACATTCTCAACTACAACAACATGCATACCTTATGTGGAACCAGCAGTGACTATACCAGCAACAAATTACTATACAGTTAGTAATAGAACGATTACAATATATTTTGGATCAGAACCTCTGAATGCTGGTAGCTAGAAGGTCAGAATAAAATATAACAAAAATCCAGTAGGATTAGGAGGGAAATCGAGTGGATACCTTTAGATTATAACTTTAAGAGATACTGTACCAGTGGATTAGAATTTAAATTTTGGTACCGTTGGTTTCGCTCCTATTTATAAAAAACATACAATAGGTATGAATAATTTAATATCAATTAGCCTCTGAAGGTCAAATAATAAATGATGGTTCAAAATTAGGAGGTTACGTTACTAATTACGTGATTCAATTTACTACATAAATAGATTTAGTCAAAGGAAGTTGGTTTAGGGCAGAAATAGCTGAAGGATTTGATATATCTAATGTTGAATGTGTGTTAGTAGATACTATGTAAAATCTTAATTGTCAAGTTGAAGGAAGAAGAATATATTTAGTGCCATAGATGCTGCATTGCCTAAAGGACAACATAAGGTTAAATTGAAGAATGTTATTAATCCATCTGCATCTGGAGATTCAGATCCATTCATCTTCGAAACATTAGAACCTTTAGTGAATACAGTTATTGAATACTTCAATGTAGGTGTTACAACAATAACTCCTGGTTAGATCATTAATCCATCAATTGCAGGAGCTCCTTTAAATTAAAATTTAAGAATTGACTACACTATCAAATTCACTCCATAAAACAAAATTCCTTATACTGGAAGAATTGACTATATCATTCC
>JPFL01000199.1:58227-104643 GCA_000733385.1 Paramecium biaurelia | reverse complement strand
TTCAAACATTACACATCCAACTCCCCAAAGATCCATTTTTTGATCATAATAACCATCTGTCATTAAACATTCAGGTGCTCTATACCATCTTGTGCTTATATATTCAGTGTATGGATGAGTAGAATGTATACCTTTACAACTACCTAAGTCAGCTACTTTAACATTATCATTTTTTATCAGAATATTTTCAGGTTTAATATCTCTATGAAAGAAGTTACGTTTATGCATGTAATCTAAGGCTTTTAATACTTAATGCATATATTTTTTAACTTTAGCCATGCTTAAATAGGAAGTTCTATTCTTTATGCAGTCATAAAGATTCATTTCCATTAATTCGCATACTAAAGCTAATCTTCCACTTGGTTCATCATAGAGGACTTCATGCAATTTCACAATATTTGGATTTTACTATAATTAATGTAAAGCTTAGATTTCTTTTAAGTTCTTTACTTAATCCTAATAAATATTTAAAGATCAATTTACCACACTTTCAAATCTATTTTTCATACATTTAATTGCAACTAATTATCCAGTTATCATTGATTTAGCCTTCAAGACTTCTGAAAATGTACCTTCACCTATTTTCACCAAAATGTAATATTGATTCATATACTCAATAAAAAAAATAAATTTGATTTTTTTACTAATAAAAATAATTATGGGGCTCATTGAGAAAATCAAGGAAATTGAGGAAGAAATGGCCAGAACTCAAAAGAATAAGGCAACTGAGTACCATATAGGTTAATTGAAGGCTAAATTGGCCAAATATCGTACCCAATTATTGGAGCCACCTAAATCTGGTCCAAAAGGAGAAGGATTTGAAGTTTAAAAGTTTGGTAATGCTAGAGTTTGTATGATTGGATTTCCATCTGTTGGAAAGGTATAAACATTATATATATCTTTAAGTCCACCATTCTTTCAACTTTAACAAAAACTCAATCACTTGTGGCTGCATATGAATTTACTACATTAACATGCATTCCTGGAGTAATTGATTATAAAGATGCTAAAATTTAATTGCTTGATCTTCCAGGAATTATTGAAGGAGCTTCTGAAGGTAGAGGAAGAGGAAGACAAGTCATTGCAGTAGCTAAAGCTTGTGATCTTGTATTAATGGTTTTGGAAGCAGATAAAGCTGAAGATCAAAGAAGGAAACTCACTTTGGAATTAGATAAAATGGGTATTAGACTTAATAGAAAGAAGCCTGATGTAACAATTACACCAAATAAATCAGGAATGTATTATTAATTATTATTAATTTAGGGTTCGTATTACATCAACTATTAAATTAACAAAAGTAGATGAAAAGTTAATAAAGAATATTATGTAAGAATATAAAATTCATAATGTTGATATACTGATAAGAGAAGATATCACAGTAGATGATTTGATAGATATGATTGAAGGAAATAGAAAATATGTCAAATGTCTTTATGTTTTTAATAAAATTGACAAGATATCTATTGAAGAAATAGATGAAATTGCAAGAAGAAAAGATCATTGTGTGATTTCTTGCAATTTGAAATTAAATTTGGATTACTTATTAGAATGCATGTGGGAAAAACTTGATTTAGTCAGAGTCTATACAAAAAAGAGAGGATATTAACCAGATTTTTCAGATCCTATTGTTCTTAGTAATGATCGTAATGGTTTGATGGTTAGAAGTGTTTGTTCATAAATTCATAGAGAATTAGTTGATGAATTCAAGTTTGCTATTGTTTGGGGAAGAAGTTGCAAGTAATGTTTTTAATTTATAAAGATTTAATCCATAAAAGGTTGGATTGAACCATGTTTTAGCAGATGAAGATGTTTTGTAAATTTACAAATCTAAAACTAAAGCTTAATTAGTCAAATAGAATAAATAAATGAAGGGAACAAAACATGATAGAAAAAAAGAGGAGAAAGGAGATAAAAGCTAAAAAAAATGAATGCTATTATTGGTTATAAATATATATATATATAATTAATTAATATAAATTTATTCTTGTGAGGTTATTAGGATTTTTTCTTATTAAATTATCAACATTTAATGACTTAAAATTAATATTTGTATTTCTTAAGTATTCCTAATCTAAAATTACTGTTTTCTTACATTCTTCATATCAAATAACAGAAATTAGTATGAATAAGTACATTTGACTTTTCTTACAATAAAAATTCTTAATCTTAATTATTTTTGTAATGTCTATAAATATAATCAAATCTCATAAAATTGAAGTACCTAAGCAAAGTATAACATAAAATTATAGCAGGAATTGTCTAATTACATCTAAACATATTCGATGTATCATAATATTGTATATCATATAGCAAAGAGTTTGGATGGGAATATTAGACTTTTATAATAACCATGCTATCAAAAATCAGAGTAGCACATAGATACTCAATAAGTTATTTCAAGATAGCTTAATACATAAAGGACTTTGATGGAATTCGGATTCATCAATGGCAGAAGCTCTCCTATAAAAAAGAATAAATAGAATCAGAAGAGTAGATAAAAAAATTATAAATTTCCTGAGTTATAGTATAAAATAAGGAGATTAAGTTGTGGATGTAGTGAATGTGGAATAGTTGGACGAAAAATAAGGAAATTTCATGATATTCTTATTTCAAAAGTTAAAGAAGTTAAAGATTAAACAATAGTAGGAAATGGGAAGAAATTAAGAGGAATTTTTAGTTAAGTGACAAAGACTGCAAAGGCATGCATAAGTTTGAAAACATTGTAATCAGAACGAGATAGAGAAGAGAAGATAGAGTTTAGTCCTGAAGCGAAAGGGAGTGTTTTTGATATTTAATGTAAGCAAGTATCTCGAAAGATTATTTACTAAAATTAAATGAATCAACTACCATTACTAAAGAAACCTTAGATGAAGGATTATATGAGAAAGATAAACAATCTCAATAATCTAATTGAATAGACTCAATTAATAACTAGTTAGTCTTCTACTTTAATCAGGAATTCAGCTCCAAATTTAGATGCATTTGAAAAGAGACAAAAGGAGAGTCCGATGTCAAAAAGAGAGTAATCAATGCATAGTTCTAGATAGAAACAAAATATTTACTTAATAAAAACACCTCTGAATGGATTGAACTTATCGAAGTTCAGAGAGTTTAAAATAAAATAATGAAATATATTTAATTTTGGAATTAAAGCAACGATATTGAATAGTAATCTGATCCTTAAGAGAAATCTGGGTTCGTGTCTAAGTTTTCTTAATCATTTAGATTTCTAAAGCCATGTAAAAATTAAATTGATATTTCAAAGAAAGTGTAGTAACAAAAGTATAAGATGTATAATAAGCAGCAATGAATTGGAAGAATTTTGCAATATTTTTTGGATTGGGAATATGTTTTATGTTTATAGCATTTACATTTTTGCCATTGATTATGATATTTCCAGCAAAATTTGGAGGGTTATTTAGTTTAGGGTATGATGTTGATTTAAATATGATATAGATCATTAAGTTTATGGATTTCATTGTTTATAATAAAAGGAGGAAAGAACTTTATGAAGATGTTTTGTAATAAAGAGAAATTCATTTATACGAATCTTTATGTGATTATGTTAATTGCTACAGTTTACTTTAGTTTAATCCACAAGAATTACATATTGGTGTTGATATTTTCAATTGCTTAGGTATTATAGTATTTAATGGATTTAGATGATATCTTTGGGATGGTTGTTTGCATCATCATTTCCAGCTGGGATCACTGGAATGAAGTTTATTACAAAATAAATACTTGCACTAATAAAAAAGATAATGTCTTTTTGTTTTAAGTCTTCATAATCAAATTCATTTCTGCCAATATGATAAGAATAATATGTAATTGCAGTAAGACAATGATGGATTTATATATTTTAATAATATTTTCACCATGATATGGGATTGTATGGAGATTCCTCTATAACATAATTCATCATCACAACTCCTGGTACTCCCATCATTCTTTAGATCTCTAGTTCGTGATTCATCATCATTACATCCATTGGAGGTGTATTATAATGAAATTGCATGAATGAATATTCCTGTAAGCTAACATCTTATTTCTCTACTCATATCAATTGCAGCAATACCAAATTATTGGTGTCCTCTCAGTTGGGATTGGGCAAAACATATAGATGCTAAAATCAGTATGATATACACCTGTCTCATCTTTGTTTTTTTTCCCCTTTTATTATTAATTATACACTTATAAATCCGTTTTATATTTTATATAGTCTAATAATCTCTTTACAATAGAATTTTATACACATCTTTATATTGTCTTTTTTGATGGTTCTTTATATTCTCATTTCACACGTAATTTTGAAATTTTATAATTTGACATAAAGTGATGATGTAAAAATAATACTATTAAATTCTTATATTTATTAATTTAATTATGCGTCCTCATTATGCTAGTAGTATTGCAAGTATACCACCACCAAAATAATAATAGTATTTTGAAGGTAATCGAAAAGGAGAAGTAAATGAATTGAAAATGTACAATTATTCAATCCATATAGATTGGTCAAAAATACCTTAAGTGAAAAGGATGATAAAAAGAAGAGAGAAGTTGTTAAAAAGGTTATAGCCTATATGACATTGGGTATTATATTCTCTATATAGTTAGGAATTGATGTTTCTAAAATATTCCCTGAAATGTGTATGGCTTCTTACACAAATGACATGGTGTAAAAGAAAATGATCTACTTGTATCTTACTACCTATGCTGAATAAAATAAGGATTTGGCATTTATGGCAATAAGTACATTCTAAAAGGATTGTAAACATAGTGATCCAAAAATCAGAGGATTTGCACTTAGAAATCTTTGCTCTTTAAGATTTAGTGGTGCAATAGAATATTTGATGCCTGCAATAAGAGAATCACTTTCTGATATAGATCCATATGTTAGAAAAACAGCCATAATGGGATGTGTTAAAGTTTATTATATGCAACCAGATTATTTAAGTAATATAGAAGAATAACTATATAAAATGATCAGTGATAATGATCCTTTGGTTATAATCAATGCAATTCATGCACTCAATGAAATATTGGCAGAAGAAGGAGGAATGGCTTTATCTAAAAAATTAGTAGATTACTTATTAGGTAGATTAAAAGAATTTAATGAATGGGGATAGGCTACAATTTTAGATGAATTATCAAAATACTAACCTAAGGATGATAAAGAAATGTTCAATATTATGAATCTCTTAGAAGAAAGACTTAAACATTCATGTTCTGCTATTGTATTAGCTGTTATTAAAGTGTTTATGAATTTCACTAAAAACAAACCTTAAGTTTATGAATAAGTTATTACAAGAGTAAAAGCACCTCTTGTTACATTAGCATCTATTAGTGAAGGTAATTTAGAAATTATGTATACAATACTATGTCATATTAAATTCATAGCATCAAAAGGATATAATTAAGTATTTGCTTAAGATTATAAATGTTTCTATTGTAGAGTAGATGAACCAACTTATATTAAATTGATTAAACTTGAAATCTTAGCTTTAATTGCATGTGATTTTAATTTAGGTGATATGTTGAATGAATTAGGAGAATATGTTACTGATGTAGATTAAGAAATTTCTAAGAAATCTATATAAGCATTAGGTGCTATTGCACTTAGATTACCTGATTTAGCAAATGCAATTGTTAAATAATTGTCTTCATTTATTACTTTATAAGATTACATAACAAATGAAGTTATAATTGTGTTTAAAGATATTCTCAGAAAGGATCCAAAACACATAAAAGATTGTTTAGAAATTATTTAATCAGACAGTGTTACAGATTAAAATTCGAAAATTGCATTAATTTACATTTTAGGATAATTTGGATCTTAAATTCCTTTGGCTCCATACATTTTATAAACATTCGTTGGGGCAGCAGAACCGGTTGAACTTAAACATGCATTATTGACTTCATGTCTAAAGGTATTTTTTTGTAGAGCACCAGAAATGCAAGAAATATTAGGAAAACTATTTTATTGCATAATAAATAATGAGAATGAAGATATTGATTTAAAAGATCGTGCTGCTTTCTATTATAGAACATTGTAAAATAATCCCAATGAACTATAGAAATTATGGCAAAATGGAATCAAAGTAGATAAATTCTTAGAGGAATAAAATATCAATAAAGAAGCATTATTATTTGAATTTAATTCTCTTTCTGTTATTTATGAAAAAAGTGTTAATAAATTTATCAAACCAGCTGAATATTTTAATAATCTTAGAAATAAAGAATTATAAGATCAAATTTTAGAATAACAATAACAAACAAGTACAGAAAAACCTGATCCAGTTTAAGATGGATTTGATATTGAATAGGATATATCGATACCTTAGACATCAAATGTATAAAATGCACCAAATTTACTTGAGATTTCTGAATAACCAAATTAATCTTTAACTATAGAGAATTTTGTTCTTAATTATAGAATTGAGGTTGAATATTTTGAAAGTATGTGGACTAGTTTAAATAATGGGTATATTAATTTATTTATTTATTTAGGGCTTCTATAACTAGAACATTGATTAGAAATGATATTGCAAATGAAAATGCTATGGAATAATTATTTAATCGATATAGATTGTATAATATTGCAGCTGGAGAAGAAGATAATATACTTTAGATGTATTTTTATGGAGCACATAAATGTTAAGTGTTTTTTGAATTCGAAATCAATAAAAAATTGAGCACTGTTATACTAAATACAAGATCTGAATTAGAAGATAATGCTTACTTGGCATAGAAATATGTTGAAGATTTCCTTAAACAATCAAATTTAATTAGTTGATATTAATATTCAATTAATATTATAATCAAAATTTAAACATCAAATATCATGGAATCAAATATTTTCAAAAATTAATTCGTCATATCTCCTTTTTGATCTTCCAACAAGTCAATTTTAGTATTCTATAAATTCACATTCTTAAAATTCTTTATCTTTAAAAAATTAATTTTATTATGATTACAATATCTATTTTTATTGTTTACAATTACATATTCATCAAATTGATCTTTGTCCAATTCTTCTGCCAAATTATATTTTAATAGTATTCATTAGTTAATATTAGAAATTCTGAATTATAATATTATTAATGTCTTAATATTCATATTCCTAATCCTTAAAGATTATGTTGATACCATATATAATCATTGGAATATTGTGGTAATATTGTATTTCATATTTAAAGGTTTCCATTGACAATTATGATAGAGAAACATTATGATTCAATTTTGATTTCATAATTTCTTGTGATTCAAATGACAACAGCCTTTTTATTTTTGATAGGCCTTTATTATAAGTATTATATTTGATTGATAATAGCAATACATCAATTTATGATATTTATTGGAAAGTAGCTCCAATGTTTTTTGTAACCTATTGGTCTAAAGGATCTGGAAATATATTTCTTCCATTTCTTGTATTCTTCTACTGCATCAAATAAAATTATACATATTTTAGATTCTGGCCAGGTATATATATAGATTATTGAAATTATTAAGGTTTATAATACGAAGATTATAGGAATGTAGCAGTCAAATAATAATATCCAAATCCTTTTATATTCTGGCCAATAATTTATTTGGGTTTTGAAGTTGTGCCTTCAATAATGATCTTTTTAGGTCATTTACCATTATATTATGTATTCATATCTTAAAACCCATGTTATATTGCTTATAACTTTTCAATCATATTTACAATTTCTGCAATATCAATTGAATTAATTGGTAATTATAATTAATAATGTTTAGCTGACTATTAACTATTTCCTTATAGATCAAAATAACTTAAAGGGGATTGTGATATAGGATTATGGAGATATTCAAGACATCCAAATTATTTTGGAGAATGTATGTATTGGTGGGGATAATATTTATGTCAATTGTCTTTTGGTTTAGAAAATGTTTGGACAATCATAGGAGCTGCAGCAATTTAAGCATTATTTTCATTTTATTCTATTCCTGATATGGAAACTCATTTGTTAAAGAAAAGAGAAACTTATGCAATTTATAAAAGTAAGGTTGTAAGTTCATTTTTCCCTTGGTTTAGAAAGGATAAATGAGTAAATAGATTAAATATATAATAATATTATTTAATTCCTTAATTCATAGAAAGGTTTATGAAAGAAATTTGGAAGAATAAAAATCCAAAGTTTTCTTTTATTTTATTAATAAGAATCATAATCAAATATAAATAGATAAATTGCTAATAAGAATAGTTATTATAATAAAAGAATAGACATCATATATATGAATGCAGATTATTGTAATTCAAATTTATTAATATACTTATTTTATAATAAGCTGATCATTTTTTCTTATTTCCACCTTTAGCTTATGTTTAAGCCTTTCCACTTGTATTCTTTTTCAAAGATTTAAGTTGGGTGCTAAGGAGGGCACTTCTCTAATAAATGATTTATTGATAGCATTACTCTCTTTCTAAGAATCATGACTCTGAATCTATCAAAATCGTTTAATTTAGCTCTAAGTGCTTTCTTAGCAACTTTTTTGGCAGCAATGGTTTAAGCATATTGTGCAAATGGATCAGATTTTTTAATTGCCTTGGTAATGACACCAGATCTGGCACCTCTTGTTGCACCTTTAAGATTGAATTTGGTAAGTGTCAATCTTCTAATTGGGATGACTTATCTTAAAACTCCAGTGGTTGGTCCATCAATGAGGACTCTTTTATCATTAAGGATTTCAACAATTGTTGCCAATTTGCCTTCTTAAGGACCATAATTGATTTTGACAACTCTTCCAACTTCAACAAACTTTCCAAGTACCTATAGAAGAAATGAATACTATATATACCATCTTTAATAAAACAAATTTTTTTTATTATTTAAAAATCCTTTTAATCTTTTTAAAAAGAGAATGAATAAATATAAATTATATTATATATTTATATTTATTAATATTCATTCAACAGCAAGACTTATCTTTTTTCTGTTATTGGTTCTATTAACTTTGTACAGAATTTAATTGTTAACTTGTACTTTATTTAAAATTCTTCTATTGATTTACTAATAATCCTTTGTCAATTATTTCTTAAATTAATTCTGTGAATAGTTACTATAAAATCTATTTCACTTCTTTACCTTTAATCCTGTGCCCTCTTTTGCACTTGTTTGAATACAAGAGAAAAATTTATTTGTTTTTGCAAAACCTTATAAAGTCTGATAAAAAGCTGACTTTTCATCATCACTCACCAAGTCGCACTTATTCTACACCAACATGATTGGTATATTATTTTAATCACTATTTTCTTCAATAATACTTTTCCATTTTAATGTTTCCTCTAAAGAATTAGGATCCTTTATGTCACAAACTATTAAACAACCTACATTTTTATTTATTTTTATTACCCAAAGCCCCTCTCACATACAACTTACTTACAGCATTGTATTTTTCTTAACCAGCTATGTCCCACAATTATAATCTAACAGTCTATCCATTTGTCTAAGTCACCTTAGTCGTAAAATCACATCCAATCGTTGGAGGACTATTAGCTTCAAATCGCTCATAACAATATTAATTAAGTAAGCAAGTCTTGCCAACTCCTTGCTCACCAACAACAATGATCTTAATAAAAGGATCTGCTTCCATATAGAAAAAATTATAATTATTAATTGGAATTACGAAATCAAAACAATATATACTTTATAACCTATGAATTTGCTAATCAATCTCATTGGATGATGTATAACATTTTTACAAAATATATTTAAATATCATTAGTCTCCTCAAAGATGATGAAGTTATTGATTTACAAGTTAAATTCAGAATAATGAATTCTATTATTCTCTATTATTTGAGTATCAAATGAATTTACAAATATCATTTTCACACCTATATTCTAATAGAGTTCTAAATAGAACTATCTCTTTAGTTATATATGCAATATTCTTATGCATATATGAAATGGCTTAAATTAAATACCTATTTAAGTTAATTAATAATAAAAATGAGTAAGTAAATCTCACTATTTATTTTATATAAAAATCAAATAAACACTAAATTGTTTATATTAATTTCATGAAATCTATACTCATATCAATTTAATAAAGATATTATTGATGATGTGCAAAAAGAAAACAGAACACTTAAGATTGTCAATTATTTTACTTACTTATTTTATTTCTGAAAATTAATATATATTAAAATATAGCTAATTATTCCAACGGTCTTGTTAAAATTGATGGTTAATTTTTATTTCAATTTAAACCAGAAGTATGTATATCTACTAATAATCAAATTTATACATTTTAAAAAAAGAATAGTAATTTTTGAATTTAATTTTATTTTAATGAATAGTGAATTGATGCCATCATTTCTTTGAAATACTTCAAATTTCAATAATTCAAATTTCAATATAATAAAAAAATTGATAATTAAATCAATTAGATATCTCTGAATCTATATTTAAAATGAGGAATCAGATTATTGAAAATAATATATATATAAATAAAATTATTTAATAGATATGTCTAGAGCAAATAAATAAGCCGAATAAGCACCTGCTTAAAATAAATAATAGAAAGGTAATGCAGCAGCTAAACCTACAAAACCTAAGGAAAATTATTTGACTCCAGAAGAAATTAATGATTTGAGAGTAATATAATGATAAGACATATTAAGGAAACTTTTGATTTGTTTGATGATGATAAGAGTGGTACAATCGATGCTCATGAAATAAAGAAGGTATTAGAAGACTTAGGTGTTGATGCAAGAAATAAATTTGTGTATCAAATGGTTTAAGACTTAGAAAAGTAAATATCATAATAATATATTAATACTAGTTTTGGAGGTTCAATCAATTTTGATACATTTGTCGAAATCATTTCAAACAGATTAGGAAATAATAAAACAAGAGAAGGAGCATAGAAGTTATTTTAAATTTATGATCCTGAAGATACTGGGTTATTATTTTAATTATAAGATTATAGATTCATTGATTTTATAAATTTAAAACGTGTTGCTAAAGAACTAGGAGAAACATTGAATGATGATGAATTGCATGAAATGATTCATCATATTCATATCCTCAGAAAAACAGAGAGTCCTGAATAAATTTCATTTGAAGAATTTTATGAGATTATCACAGCTCCAAGAAGATATTGATAAAAATAAATAATACATATATATATAGATATCAATTGATTCAATCATCATATGACACACATTTATCAAAAAATCTAGGTACATACTTATTCAAAACTCCATTGAAACCCAAAGCACTGACACGATCTCTTACATAATCCTCATACTCCTCTCTGTATTATTAAGGAGTTCTAGCTAATACCCACATAAAAAGCATTTCAGGTTCACTTACAATAACCCATTAATATTTCTTATTAATCACTGGTCCTAATTCAATAATCCAATAATCTCCTCCTCCTACTTATCCTCCATTTAAAAAAACCTTTAATTTTGCCTTCTCCTTCATATCTGGGATTTTGGCATATCCATCAATAGATTTTATTGGTCCATCACCAGCACCATCTCTTTAGACATTATAAACACTAAGATCTCCACTAGTCAAAACACCATATCTAGCTCTATTACAAAATCCATTTTTTTCGAATGTAGTATGAACCCAAGGACTACTGGCTACCTCAAACCAATCACCCAAATAGGATTCGATATCATAATCATCAACCACATCTATGGCAAAGCTTAATGAGACAATTATGAATAGAAGAACTATTTTTTACATTAATTATTGGATAAAATATTAGAAGATTATAAGGTTTTAATTTAAAATTTTAATATAAGAATATTCTTAAACTTAATGATTATATTTCTTGATTAATTAGAATTATTATTGATCAATAATTCCCTTATAATATTAGATAATTAAGATGTAATATTTATTATTTAAATTCTTCAAAAAACTATTAATGAACAAATAATATATTTTTATGAATTTATATATATTATTATATCTATTATAATAAATCAACGAACACCCTTTAAGACATTTAATACTGCATCAACAATTTATTCAGTTTTAGGGAATGCCAATGCTTCCAAATTAAAAGCATAAGGTGTTGGTGCTTCTACACCAGTCACTCTTTAAATAGGTGCATCTAAATATTTAAATGCTCCTCCTTCCATAATAAGTGCTGTAATTTCAGCTGATATACCAGATTATGGCCATCCTTCTTCTACACAAACTAAACGACCTGTTTTTTTGACACTTTCAAGAATTGTTTCTCTGTCTAAGGGTCTCAAACTTCTTAAATTAATAACTTCACAATTGATTCCTTCTCTAAATAATTATTCAGCTGCTCTAAGAGAATATTAAACCATTTTAGAGAATGCAACTATAGTAACATGATCTCCTTATCTCATAATCTTAGCTTTTCCTATTGGTGCTAAATAATTAGGATCTCTAGCTTCTCCTGAGAGTTCAAATGATTCACTATATAAGATTTCATTTTCCAAAAATACCACAGGATTTGGATTTCTCACAGCTGCCTTAAGAAGTGCTTTAGCATCATCGCAATCATATGGTGCTAACACAACCAATCCAGGTACATTACTATACCATGAAGCAAAACATTAAGAATGTTAGGCTGCAACATAAGCTGTAGCACTAAAGGCTTATAATTCTTTGAATCTTACCCATTGATTCCTCTAAAAACAATAGATGCTTTCTAATCACCAGCACTCATATAATGAGATTTAGCTGCAGAATTTATTATATGATCAATAGCTTGCATTGCAAAATTCCAAGTCATAAACTCAACAATAGGTTTCAATCCATAGAGTGCTGCTCCTACAGCAATACCTGTAAATCCTGCTTCCGTAATAGGAGTATCAATAACTCGATCACCTCCATATTTTTAGAATAATCCTTTTGATACTTTGTATGCACCTTAATATTGTCCCACTTCCTCTCCTGATTTATATTAATATTAAATCGTATACCAAGTAAAAATACATTTGGATCATGAGCTAATTCCTCATCCATAGCAAGGTTTATTGCTTCTCTGACTGTCATTTGGATTGGAGCATATTAAGTTGAAGGATGGACATGAGTAAATTTAATACTTGGTTGATAAGCATAGCGTAATTTCAATAAATGTTTATACATTAAATTTTATGTATTTTTTAATATGCATCACAACAGTTTTAGCAAACTATAATACCTAATATGTTACTGATTAATTAAATATAGAGCATAATAATCTTGATGCCTAAAAGACTTATTTAATATAGATGATCATTACATAATTTCCAGTAGACAATTATTGTTTACCTCTGATGTAAGTCTAAATTGATACCCAAAACTATTTTGATTCATAATCATATTCTATCAGATCTAATATTTAATCTGTCCTCATAAAATAGACTCATAATATCATCATAGAAATAAGTTGTCAAGTTTTGGATCATTTTATTAACATTAAAGATATCAACAAAACAATGCATTTTAATATAACTATAAATGAAGCAGTATTATTATATTTTCTATCTTTATATATAGATATTAAAATAATAGAAATCTTGTCAATTCCCTTACTATGGATAGGATTGTTCACTTCAAATGTAAAAAATATAAACTGATTATTCAATCACTTTCAATGTACTCAATAATTCCTGGTTCTATGCTTATGTAATACTTGATAATAAAGATTATGATGTATCATACTAATAATAAAAAGATTATAATTCAAAACAAAGAGAAAATGTTTGGCATATCCTCTATACCAGCAGACAAGATTAACTTTACAATCTTACCAACATTCTTCACTAATTTTGAAATTCTTGAATAAAATTAAGTGGAAAAATCTATTAGTTTGACAAGAGAAACAGATATTTCAGATTATATTTTTATTTTTGGATTATTCAATTTTAATTTAACTCACATTTAAGAAATCACAATATCCTTTATGTAGGTTATATTATATAATGTTAGATCTTTAAATGATATTCATAAATTTCCTTATTGGGCAACCATACTTTTGTCATCAATCTTTCTATTTGGTATATTAGTAGCCATCCTTATATTTATAAGTTATAAAAGATAATATAGAAAATTAACTTAAATTCAACCTGCACTTGATAGAAATATATTAAAAAAATATATGCCAACTTAAAGAATAGATTCAAAAATGATACATGAAACTTGTGCAGTATGTCTGATATAATTTGAAATTAAAGAACTATATAAACAAACACCATGCAAGCATACCTTCCATGATTAATGTTTATCAGATTGGTAGTTAATTAATCTAATTTAGGACTATTAAATAAGGAAATTGCCCAGTTTGTAGGCAAAGTCTACAAGAAATAGATATATAAAAATTATAAGAATAAAAAACTTAGTTACCTCAATTAAATTTAGAAGTTAATGAAAAAGTGGAATTAAAAGAATGTGAATAATAACAAAGTGATAGAGCAGCTCTATATATACATTTTGTTCCAACTCCATATAGAACTTCTTGTAGAATAGATTTAGACAATTCTCCTTAGGGGGAACACTCACCTTAGACAGTTTAATTTGATGGAACACCAAATCATTAAAGTGAAAGAGATCTTTGTCAAAAATAAGATAGAATTGTTGAATCATAAATATGATAAATATACTCATTTATAAATAAAATCTAAATTCTTTGAGATTGAAAAAATTATTATAGATAAGAGAAAAATATTTAAATTTATATTATAAATTCAATGTCATATATAAATAATTTTTATAACAAATTAGATTACGTTTCCTTGAAAGATCTATAATTAAGTAGTTAAATTGTTAAAAGTAAGACTTCTTTGATTGTTTCTATATTTTTATATAAAATTTAAATTATCTTTATGAAATCTTGCGTCATAATCTTTCTTAATACCTCATTCTAATATTAATCACATTTGGCTCTTAGTAGAAAAAAAATAATATTAAAATGAGCTTGTTAAATAACGAAGAGAGATTGATGGATTCACCAAAAAGGACAGAAAGCACAGATATATAATCAGACAGTTAAAAAGTTAAAAAAGAATTTAATACATTTTTTTTAGGTGTCCAATAAACTTCTAAAGTATCTAATTAAGAGTATATTTTAGGTTACCAAAAAGTACATTGATACTAGAACACATGGAATACAATTATATTATCAAGAATTCACTCCCCAATTTGTTGATGCTTAAGTCATTATTGTACATGGATTTGGAGAGCATTCTGGAAATTATAAACAAGTAATACTAATTATTTTATCAATTTATAGTTGACAGACTGTTTTTTACTCAATAATTTTAAAGTTCATCTTTATGATTAAAGAGGTTTTGGGTTTTCAGGCGGAATTAGAAGTAAAGCTACTATAGAAGAAATGCATATGGATCTAGAAACTGTATTAGATTAAATAGACTAATCAGTCCCTTTATTTATATATTGTCATGCTCTAGGGGCAGCTCTTGTAATCAGTTTTTTCTTAATGAATCCCTTACTTGAGATATAAGGACTTATTTGTAGTAGTGCTCAATTTAGAGTACCTCCAAGATATGGAAGAATGAAAATGATCACTTTACAAATGATGTCTAAAATATGTCCAGATTTATAGGTTAATACGTATCATAATTTATCCTTTGCATCAAAAAATAATCATCACATAAGAAAATTAGCAACAGATCCTTTAATACATCCTTATATGAGTATAAAATTTGCTTTGAATGTGTTGTTATTTTAATAATACATTCTACCTAATGCAAATTAATTTAAAATTCCTATCTTAATATTACATGGGAAATAAGACAAAGTTGCTTCACATCTGGATTCAGTTGATTTTTATATGCAAATTCAATCCAAAGATAAAACCATCAAAATATTTGAATAAGGTTTTCATGAAATGCATAATGATTCTGAATGGCCAAAAATAAAAACATATATTACTTAATGGTGCTAAAAAATGATAAAAAAAGATATTAAAATGAATTACTTAAAAGAATATAATCATGGAGTTATTCTTAAATAATACAGATCTAAAATAAGGCTTATAATATCTATTATCTTAATAGTAATAAGAAAGTAAATTATTACATTTATATATTATTAGAAAATTTTCATGTTTAAATGTCAGTACTAAAGTAAGTATTTTAATTTTTATGGAATTATTACTAAGATTATTCACAACTAAATGATTTTGATATTATATTTATACTAATTAATAAATAACTATTGAATAGTATTATATAATTTTATAATTAATATAATGTTGTATTTTCTTTAAATATATAATTCATTTGTTCATTAGAATTAAAAAGCAGTATAACCATTAAATGAAATATCTCTTATTATTTGATTTATATTTTTAGATTTATCATTAGATAATAACAATATAGATGAAATAGTAATTAATAGACATAAAAAAGGAGTTAACCAAGTGAGATTTAAAATAGAAATAAATATTAATAGATAATTTGGATCATTTAGTAGACATCAAGTCTAATTATCCATATAGATTAATGAATTAATTACTAATCTATCACTTAAATATATTATAAAATCAAATCTAAACAGATAATTTAATGTCAAGACAAATCAATTGGATGTATCTTTGTGAATAACTTGAGAATAATTGTTGTATAAAATTTTTTTGGATCATCAATTTTATTATTAACTTCCTTATTTCTTATCATTATATTTATCAAATATCAACTTAAACAATTGTGATAATTTTTTAATTTATATTTGTAATATATTTTTATGTTCCAGACTTTAAAAAATACTAAGAAAAAAATCTCTATGATCAATCAAATTATTGAGATATAAAGTTAAAATACTAAAATTTTATAGTCTAACTATTGAAATAAATCATATTATATTTTTATTTATCTACATCATCATCAAATGATATAGTTATTATTTATTCAAAAATGTTAGAAATACTTTTTATTAGAAAATTAGTAAAAATGGTAATTTTATTTGTTTTTTCTTCAGGTATTTATAATATAATAAATATTCATTTTATTGTGATGGGTTGTAATCTACAAAAGCCAAGGCCGAAAGACTTAAAGCTTTATGATCCTAAATTATAATAAGTAGTCACAGTTCCCCTTCTATTTGAAGCAAAAAACAATCCGATTGTCAAGCGAAGATTACAAGATTAAACAATTTCACCTGAACAAAAAAATAACAACGGAATTAATATATGATAGTCATCTGTACTTTTTTATTATTATCTTAATCTTATTTTTCACATTATATATTAAAATATTGTCAACTTATTCAACTTTATAAATCTAACTTTTTTTAACATTTTCATAAAATTTGTTTCTAAGTAGGATTTATAACTAGATAAATTAATTATTATCATTTTTATAAATCATGAAGAATTTCTTTAAAGAATTATTCCTGTTAGTATTACTTCTTCAAAATTTTTATAATATATTAATGATAAATGACTAATAGAAACTCTGAGAGAATCAGAGGTTTTAAAAATTATGACAAAGTTTCAGAATAATTAGTTTTAGAAACTTTGCGCATATTTGAAATTTATGGTAGTTACTAAATTATATGATGATTTGTAACTAAATAACTATTAATGAATTTTAATAAGTTTATAAAACTTTTAGGTTTCTTAAAATTCTAAAAAATGTTTCTATATTATTTTATATGTTTAATTAATGTATCAATTCAATCAATAAATGAAAGTTCAATTTTTATTAAATATTATTTTAACTATCTCTTAATTTAATTTTTTAACTTTCCCCTCATAATATTGCTTAATAATTTAGGAAGTATTTTCTATCACTATATCATAATTTTCAATTATTTAGACATTTTAATTAAAACATAAAATGCTATCAAAACTTAATCTAACTTCATTAAATATGCATTTAAAATCTATTATCATCCAAATTTCTTTATCACCTTTATAAAATCCTAAGATATTATCAATATAAAGTTCAATATTTTTACTAATATGTTTTTCTACCTATTCAATCCATTTTAAAGTATTTTCAGATAATTATTTTTGATATAAATTGCCCAATTTTTGTTGATATTTTGGAAATGTCAATTTGAAAATAATGGAATTGATATTTTAAAAATTTTAAAGATTATTTAAAATTCCATTTTCTTTTAATATTATAAATATTTTGTCTACATCTTACCATAAAGTTAAAATTTTATATGAAGCTTCTAAATTTAATTTTATAAAAATATCTCTAATAGTAATGTCTTGATTGAATTTATAATTGCCTTTGACTACCCAATTGATTAAGTTATTTTTTAGTACACAATAATTTTGCTCATTTAATGATGATTTTATCTCATTAGGTTTATTTAAAACAATGCCTAAATTCTAATCGACCTATAATATATCATGATTTATCTTTAATTACTAGCAATTTGGCAATTTTTTTTTAATAATATTTTAGATATCTTTAATTTTATCACATTTTTGTAATGAATTATTCATATCTTGAATTTTATTTAAATCAGTTTAAGAGAATAATTCTAAGAATTGTTGAATAGTTTATTTTAATTAAGAAATATCAGGATTACAATTTTACTATTGCTCTAAATCAAATTTAGTAAATATAACTTAAACCTATGATTGAGCTTTTAATTCACTCCCAATCCATATTTCGTTTGGATCAAAGTTAACAATAAACTTATTTTTCTCATATTTATTTTAGAATTCTACTAAAATTGAGTTTATAGCGATGATTGCATACTCTAAATCAAAGTATTAATATGTATTTGTCTAAATAATATTAATTAATGAGAATACTTTTAGGCGTATAAGATCTGATAGAGAGATTAATTTATCTCCTTGAAATTCAAATTTTATTAACAATAGATCATTAAATCTCTCAATAGAGGCATATTAATAAATATCCAACTGAAATAATTTTTCTGATGTTTCATCATCAGTAGTAAAATTGTTTAACACAGGATTATAAACAAAGTAAGGATGATTAAGCCCTTTCATCTTAACTTATAACAAAATTAATATAAATAAAAAAAACAAAACAATTTAGAAATATTTTATTTCTTCTTTAAAATTGAAGTATATATATGGAATTAAATGTAATTTAAGATAAACTTAGGCTATTGCTGTCGTTTAAAGTTAAAATTGAACACCAGATAATTTCTATACCTATTATCGAAGAATTTGATTTATCAAATTTCAATATTAATCTTTTAGAAATAAATAGACGATAAAGTGTCATCCAGATTAAATTTCATTTTATTTACCCATAGAGTAGATAATTTGATTAATTATACTTCTTTATATAGAATGTAAACATGATAACAATATATATTAAATATTCTTTTTATCGCATTTTTTTATTAATAAATTGATTCTAAATATATATTATTAAATCACATTAGAAAATTTAAAGTCTTTTAAACAATCATAAATAAGTTTAAACTTCATCTAGAATTCCATTATATTTATTACAAAATTTTCTTTAAACAAAATTAAACTTTTTTAACATTTTTCTATAGGTTTGTCTTTCTGTCAAACATAAATCATTTATTGATTTTACAAATTCTTTATGGGAAATACTTCTTCTACTTATATCAAGTCCATCATGAGATTTTACTTATAACTTCTCTAAATTTAGAACTGTTATTTTATGATTTTATTCTTTGAAGAATTTTTGATCATGTAATACTTATTTTTTATAGATCTATTATCTCTAAACTCTTTCTGTAAGTACCGATTTTGCAAATTCTATTGGTTCCTTAAGTTTTAATTTCTCCTTAAATGTAAGTTCCTATCTCAAAGTTTTAATTATTTAACAATGTTCTGGTGTTAAATTTGTTGAAAATTTATGATCAATAATCTAAGAAAATGATTCTCTATTTGAATTCACAATTTAATCATGTAATGAATTTCTAATTTAATTCATTTATTCAGAATCAAAGATCTTTAATTTTTATTTAAGGGCAACTTACTTTTAAAATTCATTATCTATTTATTTTAAGACTTTTTCATCACTATTTTTTCTTATCTTCAATTTTACATACTATAGTCTATGTGCTGGATTTGTGATATATTCTCTATCAGCATTTTACTTACCAAAAATCTTGACTAGGTTTGGATCAACATGCTTTGGAGAAAGCTTTTCCTCTAATCCACTCAAATTATATGTTACTTGATAAATAATCCTTAAACAACATCATAGTTTGTATAAATCTTGGGCTCATACGAATATTCTCTTCCTTCATAAAAAATGAGTAGTTTTAATTTATAATGAAAAAAAAGAAAAAAAATTGTTTATCTTCTAAACCTTCATCACAATTACAACTTTAACATCAAGTATTAATAAAATTAATTTTACTGAAATAGTTTAATATAGAGTCTTGTAATTCATATAATCATTAACAAAAATCAACTTAAGTAAATCATAAATTTGGAAGATTAAAATAATAAAAATGTGTGTATTTAATAAACATTTACTAAAACTTGAAATATTTATCAAAAAATTATACCACTATCAAAATTTATAAATAGTAAGATTATTAGTTAAGATTTAAATTAATACTGAAGGTTAATTAGAATAGTTAACGCATATTAAATTAATCATCACTTAACAAATAATCTACTAATTTATTCTTTTAAAACTAAGAATTGATTGAACTTCTATTTATTAAGAATATACAATCATAATATATATTATTTTTATATTAATGATTACAATTTTATAAAATACATTAATTATTTATTAAGACCTAGTTAATATATGTATAATCAGTATTTTAGTATTTTGGTCATTTGATTAAATTCTGAGTATGAACATGAATGTTAATGTTCATTAGTTTCCATAAAGATATTAGAAGTCTTTCAATTATACCAATTATTAATGAGATATTCTATTGTTGTATTAATAGTACTTTTAATATAAATTATTCTTACTATTATTGTTAAGAATACAATATTTATTCAACACATTTAATAACAATATTTTAGGTATATCAAATTTATATACTAATGTGTTTAATAATCAAATAAGTTCTATAATTGTGATTTATAATTACAATATATATATTCATAACATTTCCTATAGTTTATTTTCTATTTTATTATAATATAATAAATTTTGATGTTTTTGTTAAATTAACTTTATTAATTAACTGCTAAAAATGGAAGTCAATTCCTTTATATTTCCTGCTCCTAAATGTGAATACACAGAAAAGAATTTCAAAGAACTTATATGGGTTCCAGTCTACAAATAAAAATTAAATAAATAATTAGGTGTTTAATCTGCAAATCAATCTAAAAGACCTAGTACACAATAAGACTTATATTTTGAGGAATCTAATTATGATTAGGATGTAGATGAAAATGTTATTGTACATAAATCTCCTCCTAGATTATTAAACAAATATAAGTCTAATAATGTTAAAACTCTATTGTCAAAAAAACATTAAAATAGACTGTATGAATCTTTAGCAAATGTTTGTTTGACATCAACTCCAAATGAAAAAATATAACATCCTAGATGCAATAAATTACCTATTAGGCATTTAAAATAAATGACCTAATAAGATGAAGAAGAAAATGAAATAATTAAAAAAATCCCATGTGCCTTTATTAATAATCAATCTAAATAAACTCTTGTTTATTTTCATTCAAATGGAGAAGATTTATATTAAGCATATGAACTTATGTGGAGAATAGGAAATTCATTGAAATTAAATGTATTGGGTGTAGAATATCCAGGTTATGGAATATACAAAGGTGATCCTAATGAGTAAACAATATTAGAAGATGCTGATCATATTATGAATTATTTGATAAATACCAAAAAAATTGAAGAATCGAATATTATGATATGCGGAAGATCGATTGGAAGTGGGTGATTTTAATTAATTTATTTTAGGCCTGCTTCCTACATTGCTAGTAAATACAAACCATTCATGCTGATTCTTATTTCACCATTTTTATCAATCTAATAATTAGTAGAACATAAATTAGGGAAATTTTTTAGTGTTTTAATAAAAGAAAGATTTCCCAATTACAAACATATATCCGAAGTCTAATGTCCAATATATATTTTACATGGTCAATCTGATAACATGATACCTTTAAGTCATGCATTAAAATTATAGAGACTTTGCAAGTGTAAATGCAAATTAACAACCCCATACCATATGACTCATGCAACTTTTAATTTGTAATAAGACTTAATTATTCCTTTATTACGATTTATGAGTTGAATTTGAATTGAGAATTATAAAATAAACTTTTTTATTTTAATAGATATAATTATTTTTATTATTATTCACAATAGAAAATAGAATTTTATTATTACTGCTTTAATTAAGAAAAATGATATTAGGGTTTAGAGTTGTCAATAGAATTATTATTACAAACTTCTTAAAAAAGATAATTTGTTAAATAAGACCGATTAGTTCATATCTATTTATAAAATAAAGTTTTCTTTTATGTATAGAAATTTAATGATTATTTTTTTTTCGATATATAAACAATATTAGTGTTTGGAAATATTATAATAAAGGTAATATTGATTTAAATAACAATATAGAAAACTTTGGATAATAGATTAATAAATAAATAATTATTAGGAATAAAAAAATTTTCTTCAATTTTTAAAAGAATTGAACCCCTTTTATTTATTTCATCAAAGTACTATAATAAATTCTCCATTATTTTTTGATTAGTATATTATTAATTTGTATTAAATTAAATAATAATTTATGGTTTGCATTCCTTGTTTGTTATTACCCTTAGCTGGAATATTAGTTGTTCTATTCGATTTTATTAAACCTTATCTCATAAAAATTGGATTAATTAAGGCTTCACCTAAAATAGATGATAAAAATAATATTTAAGAAAATGGAACAAAAGTTTATGACACTCCAACACCATCAGAATAATAAAAACCTAAATAATCGTGATTGTCTGAATATGTGTTTGAAATATTTTAAATTCGCAAATATTGTATTCAATATTTGAATACCTTAACATATAAAATAAAGAATAATATGTTGAGTTTTTTTCAAAAGCATATCTTTATTATAAATTAAAAACAGATTCCAAAAAATGATTAATAATAAGCTTCTATTAATTTTAGTTCTTATATATGAATAGACTAAACAATTGAGCATAAATGTTCATTTAATTTCTACTTCAAATTCTTTGAATATTTTAATAGATTCATTCAAATTCAACAAGAATTAAGTCTTAATCATTTCATATAAGTCATATCAAACTAGCCATCACTATTCTACCAAAGATTGATGTAGATTGTAGAAGCTGTTATTAAATTTTTTTCTAAATTTTAATGAGAACACTATCCGTTTCTGTGTCTAAAAAAAATAAAAGACTAAAACGATTTCATTATTAATAATGGTTTAAGTCAAGTTCATAGTCTTGTTAGTCTGTGCATTGACACTGACCTAAGGTACATATTTAATCTAAGTCTAGCTTTCGAGGCTGAGGGCACACTCTTGTCAATGTCATTAAATGAGATTAGCAATCTTAATTTAGGGGATATTAATTGTTTGAACACATCTTAGCAATAGTTTGTGTAATTAGAAGAAAATCTCGAGTCATGGGCCGATATCATGGATCACAAGGATGACATTTAAAAAGACATCAACACTTTAAAACAATTAGAAGTGATCTTACTTTAAGTTAAGAAATAAACATAAAAGAAGAGTAAATTAGTTTATCTTATTTCTAGAGATTGCTCCATAACAATTGAAATAAATAAATTAAGTTGTGACAAAGAAAATTAAGTCTTTAGTTCTTCCATAAACAGCAAGCAAAATTGGATAAGCTCATTGTGATGAAATTGAAAGACAATTAGAGAGATTAAGCAGTGATGATGAATCAGAAAGAAGTGAATGCTGTGATGCTCTTCTCAAATTGGCCACCTTCCTCATCAGATAATTATCTAGCATTAATTAATAATGCCATTAAAATCCAGTCACAGTCATTAAAATCAAAGGATAAATTAAAGAATTACATATCATCTAAGGAGGATGTGGAGGAGGACAAACCATTGACATTCCAATGGGAGGATCTGATGAAAAATGTGATAAACCTACAGATCCAACTAAAACAGATCCAACTTAACCTACAGATCCAACTAAACCAATTAAACCTGAAACTCCAACAGACGATCCAGTACCAGATCCTACAAAAGATGAAGAAACAACAACTGAGGAGACTGAAACTGAAGAGACTGAAACTGAAGAAGGTGAAACAACTCCACCAGGACCAGATGCCGAAGAAGAAGGTGAAACAGCACCCCCAGGACCAGATGCTGAAGAAGAAGGTGAGACATCACCCCCAGGACCTGATGCTGAAGAAGAAGGTGAAACAACACCAGGACCAGATGCTGAAGAAGAAGGTGAAACAACACCAGGACCAGATGCAGAAGAAGAAGGTGAAACAACACCAGGACCAGATGCTGAAGAAGAAGGTGAAACAACACCAGGACCTGATGCTGAAGAAGAAGGCGAAACAACACCAGGACCAGATGCTGAAGAAGAAGGTGAAACAACACCAGGACCAGATGCAGAAGAAGAACTTCATGAACCAGCAGAAGAAGAAGAAGAATCTTTTGGAGGGGATGAAAAAAATAATACAAAAGGACCAGGAGATCTTCCAGAAGATACAGAAGAAGAAGGACTTTTACCAGAGGAAGAGTTTAGCCCTGAAGATGGATCATAACCAGAAGAAGAAGGTGTAACTGAAGAAGGCACTGTAGGTGAAGAGGAAGGAGAGGAAGCAGGCGAGGAAGCATTTGAGAAAGTAGGAGAGGAAGCTGGAGAAGAAACTGGAGAAGAAGAAGGATTGGTACCAGGTGATATTCCAAAAAATAATAATGGAACATCTACACTACCTGATTTACCTGAGGGTGAAGAAGAAGGTGAAGAAGGAGCTGAAAAACCTCAACGCCCTAGCCGTCCTAGACGTCCTAGCCGTCCTGCATAGGAAGGAGAAGAAGGAGCTGAAGAAGGAGCTGAAGAAGAAGGTGAAGAAGGAGCTGAAAAACCTCAACGCCCTAGCCGTCCTAGACGTCCTAGCCGTCCTGCATTGGAAGGAGAAGAAGGAGCTGAAGAAGAAGGTGAAGAAGGATTTGTACCAGGTGATATTCCAAAAAATAAGAATGGAACATCTACTCTACCTGATTTACCTGAGGGTGAAGAAGGTGAAGAAGGAAGTGAAGAAGTTGTAGGAGAAGAAGGAGAAGAAGGAGAAGAAGGAGAAGAAGGAGAATAAGGAGAAGAAGGTGAAGAAGTTCCAGGAGAAGAAACTGAAGAGACTCCAGGTTAACCAGAAGAAGAAGAGAAGTAATTTACAGTTAAAATATCAATAGATGTTAAGAAACTGTTGAAATTACTGCAACCAATGCTGCTGACATTATGTGTGCTTTAGGATAATATTTGAGTTAATTGGCTCACGGAGGATCACCTTCTGATAGTCCTAAGGCTAAGAAAGTTTGCTTCTGCTTGAAATATGAACCAGGTAAATAAAATTTTAAATATAGATAACGCTGATCCATCATTGCTTCAATTAACATAAAAGGTGAGCAAAAAATAAAGAATAGAACAAGACGGCATTTTGAAAGCATTAATTCCTAATAGGAGAATCTGAATATGAACAAACTTTTTTTATTTATTGATCTAAATAAAAAAAGTAAATATATCGATCTATTCCAATAATCTTCAATCAAATTCTTTTTTTATTATTGTGGAAATATATATATATCTTTAATAGTTAATGATAGGGAAATTAGAAAATTCAAAATTCATCAATTGTGTCTTTGGAATCCAATTAGACCATATATCTAAATTTAACCTTTGTTTCATCATAAACTATATATTCATTGTGTTGTAAATAGTATTGGATAGGATTACCCTCCTTGTCTTTTATTTTAGGATCTGGATATTCAATGCATTATCCAACAGGAACTTTACACCCATTTGATAAAATAACAGATTATTTATAATCAGGGCCTCTTTTTCCACATCCCTTAACAGATTAATACTGCTCTAAAAATAATATATGAAAAATACTTGGTAAATTTTGAACATAATCTGCTTGATAAAGTTCTTAAGATTTACCAACTGCAACTTCACAAAGTAACATATATCTATATCTTTAGATTTCTTCTTGTTCATCTTAAATTACTTATTGTTTTCTGTTCCAAAATGCTCCTTACTAAAAGAGACCATTATAAGAATTATAATGAAGTGACCAATCGTCTGTGTATGCAAAGGACTTTTAGAACATATCAGCAAAATAGATTCCCTTTCCAAACATAGCCCCTGTATTAAGTGCCCAAGGTGGTGCAACTAAAAATTAGATCATGTATTGTTTTTACCTTTGAGTCCTTAGGCTAAGATACCCATAAAGTTGGAAATTTTAGAACCATGCCAAAGTAATAATCTATTGTGTTATTTATTAATTTCAAATCTTTCTGCTTCTCCTCTTCTCTCAATAGCAAATATATTAGATATTTTAGGAACTGCTGATTAATTTATATATTAATTAATTAATTTGAATTCTGGATGCTCACGATGAAGAGTTATAACTCTGATATTCAAGGCATTGAAACAATAAGTAAGTGGATTCAAAGATTATTTTATTAGATGAGCTCCTAATAAAATTTTGGAAGTGATTTCAAAATTGAGTAAAGTTTCAATGAGCAATAACTTTTAATTAATAGATTCATCTGAATTTAATGGAGGAAGAGGCTCTGTTCTTAATTCAATCATTGGAATTAATTCATAAAATCTACTAGATTTATCAGCTATTTCATAAGATATATTAGATATCTTTTTAATATCTAAATCTCCTTTCGATCTAAGTTATTTTAGTTCTTAAATACTGTCTGTTAATTCATTCAGAATTGCTTTGGCCACTTCCAATTATTTTCTATCCAGTCTTTCAATAGGTAAAAAGTCCATATCTACATGAAATTATTATAAATCTTTCTAATACAACTTTACTTAGATAAACTACAATATGAATCTCTTTATAGTATTATCCAATTTAGATGGTGGATAAGGAGAATTTTTACTGAAATCGAAAGGATTTAATAGAGTTTTGTAATTTTTCATCTTTTTCACATTCATTAACTAATATTTTCCAGGTCTTTTAACAAAATCTTCTTCACCAGTTTAAATCTTTCTCCAATCATTGCCCCCTGTTTTGGTGGAGAAGATCTTATTAAATTCTTTAATGGCTTCTTCAGAATTTTCGAAAGGAGTTTATTAATGCTATCCTCCAGTACCAATTCTGCCCCATCTAGTAAATAGAATATAAACATTTCGATTAATTTCATGAAGGACTTACATTCTATAAAATACATTTTCTGAATAATATCCATTGCCAATATCAACTTTAGTCATTAATAAGGAATACGGACCTAAATCCTTGTCTATTAAGATTTCAAGCTTCCCAATTCGATTTGCATGTTAATCAACTTAATTTTTATAATCTTACTTTGAATCATCCAATTATTCTCCATTTAAGTCTAAAAACTTTTAAGCATCAACCTCAACATCTATTTCATCTTCTACCCATTAAGCTTAAGAAATCACACTAGTTGGAAGTCTAGGTTATTTAGATTTTATATTCTTGATAGCCTTAAAGTTTTTTAGAACTCTTGCCATAACACCAGAATCCTAATCAACAGCATAGTCTAAAGCAGTTTTGGATTTGTTATCAATTTAATTGACATCAAATAAATTTGCTAAAACTTCTAACATCTCTGTATTTTCATATGAACCAAATTCTAAAGGTTAAACTACATGATGGATGGGAGATCTTTTATTTTAATCTTACTAGTGAGCTTCTTTCTTAAATTTAGGATGATGTAAAATGAAATTAACTAATTTCAAAGAGTTATTTTTAATTGCAAGAATTAAAGAAGTTTCTCCTTTTTCAGTTTTCTCATTAATATCACAACCAGCTTCAACAAATTTAGATAGAAGAATCTCATCTTCTACATGATATTCTTAGATTAAAAATAAGAAAGGTGTTAGAGAATAATCTTTCTTGTAAACTTGAAATTTCACATTAAAATTAACGTTTTTGCTTTTCCATAATTCTAATTCTTCAGGATGAGCAAAAATTCTATAATTATTTTGTAATCTAATTGAAAAAGGAGTATTTTAATTAGAATTAACAGCATTAGGATCACTGTTTCTATGTAAGAAATATTTAATCATTTACAAGAAATCATATCCGCATGCATAATGCAATGGAGTATTCATTTGATTATCTTTTGAAATTCTATCAACTCCTCTTCTAGATAACTCATCTGCAATTAAAATTGCCATGTCTTAATTACAATTTCTCCCTTTCATTGCAAATATGTGAAATAGATTTTAATGATTTTGATTATACTTTTGAATAACCTAATCTTCCTTGACTTTCAAGAGTAATGTTCTAACTAACTTGAATTAATCTTCCATCATTGCATCCTCTATAGCTCGTTGAAGATCATATCCATCACTTATTAATAAATAAGCAACCCCTTGCCATCCTTATTTAATTGCTAATTTAAAATACGAATAAGTTCCAGGAGGGAAAATCGTTGGTTAAGACAATTAATTATTCTATCCATATGCACTCCTCGAAGATACCTTTTTAGAAGCCCTTGAAACTTTATTACCAAAATAATGAACTTATCCTTATCCATTAAATTAATCTTCATTTTCTATTTGATTTGGATCCATTTCATCTTCTGTTTCAATTTCTTCTCCTTTATCTCTTCTTTATTACCTCTACTTTTTCTCTTCTTATTTAACCTTCTCTATGTCAATTACTATAGCATTTAGATTTACGTTTGCTTTGTTGTCTATAAGCATTGTACAGAAATTAGAATGACCACTTATGAAAGCCAGACCCAAAGGAGTATTTCCATATTTATCAATTACATCAACAATAGAATTCATTTTAATCATATATCTTCCAGAAATAACACTGCCTCTTAAAGCAGCATAATGTAAAGGAGATCTTTTGTAAACATCTAAACAATTTACAGAACAATTCTTATCTGCTAATATAGAAGAGACAGTTTCGAAAGGATCAATTTCATGGAACTAATTTAATTTGTTAATTTTTGTGAAAGCATAAAAAAGAGGAGTTCTATTTAAAAAGTCCTTTAAACTTGTATTTGCACCATTCATAATTAAAAGATGTTCCATTTCAAAACTAGCATCTGCTTAAGAATTAGATGTATTGATAGCATGATGTAATGAAGTCCGATTTTATTTATCTCTAAAATTTGGATCTGCTTTATATTAAGTCAAAAATAATTCAACAACTTTTATATTATTGGCTTTAACCCACTTTTAAAGAGGAACTTCATTACTTTTATTTAGGTTATCAATTAAACCTCCATTTTCTAATAAGGTTTCAATAAACCATTTTAAGTCATCATTGAAACGGGATCCTAATATACTAGTAGGAGTATTTTAATCTAAATCCTTAACTTTAATTTCAACATTATTGAGAACATACTTTAAAAATGTTTAACTTGTTTCTTATTCTCTACCACATATTGCTAGTAAATTACATGTGCCAGCAAATAAGTGAATTGGGTATATATTATTATGGGTTGCTTCTTTCAATTAGATACTGGTAATTCTTTATAACCCTTAGAGAAAAGACACACTATGAAATGTCTTAAATACAAAATGTGCTATTGTGTAATTACCTTCACTTATGTAGGGATCCTCTTTTTTATCTTACTATTATTAATCTGGCTCTCTAAATTTCTTTCTTTTTATCACAACACTATCAGATTTGGCTCCAAAATTAATTAATTACTAAAATAATTTTAGAACTGTCTCCTATAATAAAAATGAAGCTTAGAGTGTTTCTTATTTCAACATATCTACTTATTCCTTAGATAAATGTATAATAATAGGTTTACTGTTATAATAAAATATTCTTTGATTTTAAGAATCTTATCTAATTGCATTTAATGATGTCGATTATTATTTTTAGAATTAATTCACAGAATTTGCATATTAATTTGTAAACAATGATGGTTAGGTTTTAATACCTGTTTTGATTCCAGTATATTACTTAATTTATGATGTATTTGGAATGAACGATGGATTTTTAAATGCTGCCTTCTTTCTTTTATAATGAATTTCTTCTTCATCTTCTTCATCCTCCTCTTCACTTTGATCTAAATCACTATCTTCATCATTATCTACTACTTTACTCACATCCCTTTCTTAATCATCCTCTTCATTCTTTTTCTCTTCTTCCTTTATATTATCTTTTTCTGGAGGCAATTCTGAAACTTTCTCTTCAAATAACTATTCTTATAATCGTTTAATCTTCTTTGTGTAAATCCTATCATGTTCTTTCTCAGCAAACTTAGTATATTCAGAGATCAGATATAACAATGGATTCCACCCATTTTCATCATATTAATTAATATAAGATTAATCAACAGTTTTGATTACATTCTCTAAAATATTATTTCCTTATGGATTCAGAAATAACTTGCATTCAATTAGCTTATGCAAAATATTTCTATCTTTTGTATCAACATAATCAAATTTTGGAGTTGTCAATTTCATTAATTGTTCTGCAGTCTTGAAGTTCTGGCTCATTAATGCTTAGACAAATGGAGTCTAACCATTAACATCTGGAATATTCACATCTGAACCAGCATTGATTAATAATTCAATCAAGTCCGATAATAATTTTTCATAATTATTTTTAATATCTCTTTTTTCTGCTTTCATCATTTCATTCCATTTTTAATAATATTACTTAACATTTTTCCTTGTAATCTACACAGCATAATGAAGTGGAGTTTTTTCCTATAAATCAGCTATTTTCACATCAGCATTTTTCTCCAGAATCAAATATTTCATATACTCAAAAGAATCTGATGTGAATCTGCTTAAACTAGAGGAGATTAATGTTCTCCCTTCATCATCTTTACAATTGACATCTGTAGTTGGGTAATTTAAAAGAATTTTGACAACACCCAAATGATTTTTTTATAATGCCACCGATAATGGAGTCAATTTCCATGAATTAGGCAAATTCTAATCAGCTCCAGCCTTCATCAACTCTTCAATGCACTCAGGGAACCCATATGCAGCAGCATAATGAAGAGGAGTATTTTTTGATGAATCAGGCATGTTGTATTCTGCTCCATAATAGAGAAGAAGAGATAAAATCTTAACGTTACCATTACGAGCAGCCATTACACAAGAAGATCTTCCAAATTTATCTTTGCTTATCACTTTAGCCCCTTAATCAATTAAGTACTTAGCCAGATCGTAGTGTCCATAAGCACTTGCAATGATTAAAGGTGTCATTCTAAACAAACCAGGCTAATTTATTTATGCTCCATGCTATAAGAGTGCTTTGACTGTTTCCAAATGACCTCCAAAACAAGCCAAATGGATTGCTGCATTTCCTTCTTTATTCTTACTACTAATATTGTTAGAAACTAAAAGTTCAACATTATGTGTTCTTCCATATTAAGCAGCAAGCATCAAAGGAGTATTTTTTAATCGATCTCCTTCTCTTGCATCAATTCCATTATCCAATAAATACTTTAAACAATCATTTGTTTATGAAACAGCAGCATAATGAACAGGTTTTCTGTGAATTTCATCTAAAATATTAAATTCTTATGTAATTTCAATTAATTTTTGCAAACAACCATGATTAGGATTGATAGCTGCACAATGAATAGGTGTAATCAAATACATTCCCATTGTCTTTTTAGTTGCAGATATTTTTTTAATGTTCCCAATACGACTAGCACTAGTATGATTTAGTACGTCAACATGTACTTAATTAAATCCGTACATGTGACCTTTCTCCATAGCCTATGATACTAGATAACCAGCAGTTCTCCAATTACCACATCTGACTGCTATTGCAATCATTTCATAATATTAATGATCATTTCCTAATTATGCAATCATTAATCCAAAGAATTCAGGATCAGTTTCAATTTTCATTAATCTTTCAATTTAATAACGTCCTAAAGTAACATCTTGATTTAAGTCATAAACAAATGCATTATTTCCTTCCCTTCCTCCTCTACTCAGAGCAACTTTTCTAGTTCTAACACCATAGGCATATTAGTCATTGTAACCCGTATTTACTTCTTTCAAAGAACATTTCTGAGTAACTCCTAATTTTATTTTACCTATAGATTTAATAAATGACAAGAGCATTTCTTTGTCTTATCTTAAAAATATTAATTCTAAAGCATTTATTTCATTCTCAGGTCCCCATCTCTAAAAGAGATTACTAATCTAAAGAGAATTTGCAAATATATCTTCTAATAATTTTTGATTGCCTGTTTTGGCAGCCCTTATTAATTCTTTGTTATTCATAACTATACTAGTATAATCATGGAATTTAGAATTAGGCCCTTCGAATTGGTCACTAATATTTCTTAAATCTCTGTAATTAGGATTAAATTTCCCTTTTAAAAATTTAGTGGGTAGAGCAGATTAAGATTTTGATTTTTTAGTTGAACTACTTTTACCTCCTTTTTTTCGTTTGCTATCAACAGAAAATGATTACGATACAGATTATTCTTCTGCTTCTTCATCTTCATCATCTTCATCCTATTGTGACTATGATCTGCCTTTTTATTTGGCTCCTTTTCTAATAAATGAAGTATCTTAAGATTCTTAAGTAACTTATGGATTCTTATTTTATTTTTTTTTGGTTACTTCAACAACTTCTGGTTCTTCTTCATCATCTTAATCTTATTCACTTTCATCAACATCATCCTTTTATTATTTTTTACCATTTTTCTTCTTTATTTATACATCTTTTTGATTTTAAAGACTTTCATTATTTTTTTTAATTTATCTTTACACAGATCCTTTTTTAGATGGTTTCACTACCTGTTCCTCTTCATCTTCTTCTTCATTTTCCTCCTCTTCTTCTTTATCACTTTCTTCCTCTTAATCCTACTTATGTTTCTTACTTTTCACTTACTTATTTTCTTTTTATTTTTCTACTTGAATTTTTTAACCTTTTTTGATTGTGTATTTTTTTGGTGGTTCCTCTTCCTCTTCTTGTTCCTCATCCTCACTTTCAGAACTAACTTATCTTTTTTATTGTTTTGAGTTGGCGGGAACCTATTTCATACTCTTGCTAATTTCTTAGAGAGTGTCTTGAGGAAATGTAAAAAAGGTAACAGCTGTCTTACTTCTTGGATTAGGTTTTGTAGATTTTACTTCTACATCATCTACTACTTTACTAAAATATATGTAATATTTTTACGTGCGTTCTTTTACAGGTATTAAAAGTTCTTCGGACTCTTTATAAACTACTTTGCCATCTTACAACTTTTCTTATTGTTCAAGTTTAACTACTCGCAATTAAGATCTATGATCATTAGTTTTCATATCTTCAACTACCTTATATAAAAGTGGTTTGCCTTTTTCACTCTATCCTAATATTTAATCTTTTTTGTAATGATATGCATAATGTGGTTCTGATTTCTACCCACGAGTTTTCATTTTTATTAAATGAAATTGAATTTAAGATAAATCTGATAAAATATGTAATTGTTCTGCTAAAGGGAATAAATAAATAAATAAATATATCAATTGATCTTTTCTAAACTAATGCATTCTATCTAACTCCTCAATTCCTTCACTTCCTCTTATACATTATCGAAATTTGGATGATGATGACCATACTCAAAATTAATTGGACTATAGTCCATCAAGATTCTTCTTTAATGGAAAGGAGAAATATCTTGGGAATGAATACCTTCAAATTATTTTGAATCAAAAGAATCTAATCCTTAAATTAAATTAATAGATGGTTGAATTCTATGTGATGGAGTCCTATTTTGAATATTCATAAATGAATCATTTCTCATCGAATCATTCTTTGTATTATCATGTTCCTCCTTAATTGATTAAATAGTCTCTAAAGGTTGATAAATTTGAATTGGTTATGGAATGTTAGGTTATTCAGAAAACGAAGAATCCCCATCATCATCATCATCATCTGATTTCTCTTCCAACATATGTACTCTCTTAATAAATGAATAAAATCTATTCTTCACTTAGTTTTCCTATGTTATAATAACATAATTACTGGTCTTCTATCCAACATCTTTGCAATCTCACTCCATTTTGGACCATATATTCGATACTATTCTAAAATAAGTCTATCTTCCAAAGGAGTAAATTTTTAATGATTGATTTCTGGATCCAAATTATTTAAAAATCTTTCTCTTATCTATTTACTCGATCTGCCTTCCATAAAACCTTCAATAACTTTCCAATTCCGACCATATTATTGAACAAAAAGAATCACACGTTTGTCCTCCTCATCATTCCACTACTTACGTAATTTAGTCTATATATGTATAGCCTTTCAAATTCTACCTTATTTGGATTAATGCGCTTCCATCGTTGTTAACATTGACTTAAGTTCCTTCCAGGGATTTACTCTGCAATTAAACGCCAATTTCCATTATATTTAGAGTGTTATTCAATCAAAAGGGCATCCTCATTAGGTTTCCAAAATTTTCCATACCTTCTTTCTGAAGAACTTGAATCTGAATCCTTACTATGTTTCCTAATCTGCTTATTTACAGTAGGTGACCTATATATGAATAATTTAAATACTTGGAGTTTACCCTTTTTCTACTCATTTTTTTTATTAATATAAATGACCTTCAACAAAATTGAATTTTTGAATTAAATCTTTGTATGTAACATTAATCTGAATAATTATCAAAATTAATCATCCTAATTTATTAAATTTCCAACAATAACCATTTATACATTCAAATAACAAAATGAATACATACTAATTTAATAAAGGTTCTCTTTAAAAAATAGTAGTTGCATAAAAGAGAGAATAACTATATGTTTGATTAATTAATCAATATAAATAGAAACTATGAAAACCTTAGTTACAAATATAATTTTTTCCTTAGATTATAAATTAGGAATTACACATTTATAACAATATAATTTTAATTTATAAATTTTTTATATAAATTTAATTATTGAATTTAATGTCTAGAGTGTAAAAAGACAGATTACTTAAATTAGGATTAAAAGAAAAAAAGCTAATTCGTTTATTATATCACAAGGATTTAAGTGAGGAGGATACAATATTTTTAAATACAATCTATGAAGAAAAGTAAGAAGAATCTAAATATTATTTTTAGATAATATTTGCATTTTACGTATGCGCTTGCATTACCTTGTATGATAGCCTTAAGCACTAATTATGCATTATTTAGATAGAATTCTAAATGGATGCAAGTGGGTTATGTAGCAGTAATAGGATTATCGACACATTTATATTGCAATTCCAAAGTTAACAATCGATTTTATAATTTAACACAACCTTTTTTCAAGAAATATGAAATAAATTGAGTTAACTTATAATCTTGTAGTTTATAATAAATAATATTAATGACTAAAAATACAAAAATATTGATCATCAAATTTTGATTGCTTATTCTTTTTTTCTTTATGTGACTCCATTTGTTAAAAAATTGAGTAGATTCTTACATGAACATTGGACAAATCTATCTTTTTTTGGGGATAGTAATTCATCTTCAATTAATGAATTTTTATTTGAATTAGTCATAACTGATTTAATAGTAGATGTTTGATTTTAAACTGCAAATCTCTCAAAAGTAGTTTGACCAAGAAAAATGTTTTAAAGTTAAGTTACAAGAAGAGCTGTTATTCCAATAACAAAGATAACTTCGATAAATATATTTAAAGTTAGGATTGTCCAAAATGTGAAAGGTTCATCAAAGAATTCTAATTCATTTTCATTTCCAATAAAACACTACATAACTGTATTGACTAGAGCATAGATAAGTGAAGTATCTAAAGAAATTAAAAATGAAATAAAAATCAAATGATTTTCTGCACCAACCTAGTATATATAGGATTTTTTACACAATTATTAATCCAAGGACAATGATGGTCATAAACTAATACACATCTTTGACAAATATCACAATGTTTACTCCTAGGCAATTTCACAATATTACAAATAGGACATACATCTTAATGATCATAAACTGTTATTAAAGTATATAATGGTTCCTATCTTCTAATTTAATAGCCAGGATTAGAACAAACAATGAATATAAAGAATAGCAATGTAAGTCCAAATAATATATAATCAGAGATGATGGGTATAAAATCATCAACCATGTATAAAAAATATGAGAGCAATAGAAATATCATAAATCCACCAAATCTCATTAATTCTAATCCATTTTTTCTAACTCTTTTAATACCTTATTTTAAGTTAAAATATGTGATGAGAAAACCACGCTCCTTAGTTAACATATTATATATATTCTTAAAGTCATTTTCTTATGCTAAATCAGCTGGTGTTTTATTTCCATATCCTTTTATTTTTTTATCAGCTCCATAAATTAGTAACTTTTTCACTAGTTTAGTATTTCCACTTTAAACAGCTAAATGTAAAGGTGTAAGTTAATGAGAATCAAGAGAGTTCAATGGGTAATATGGTTTTTTTTTTTCTATTAAAGGCAACAAATAATTCACAGAATGCTCTTAACCATAAAAGCATGCCCAATGTAATGCAGAACCTCCATTAAGATCTAAATCAATTAATTAAATTCCATTAACAAGAGCAAATACAATACTACTAGGTTGATCACCCTATGCACCAATATGCATAATATTCAAACCTTATTTATTTGTAGCTTTTAAGTTGGCTCCTTTTAATTTTAGAAGTGTCAGTATTTACACATTACCTCTAAAGGCTGCAAAATGTACAGCTGTAAATCCATCATTAGTTGTAGAATTGATAAAATTCTCCATATTCTGCAGACTTTTCTCTCTTCTTTCTTAATGGGATATTATTTATTCACACATTTGATAACTATTATTGAAACAAGCATAATGAAGAGCAGTAAATCTTTTGGAATTCTAAATTGCAGAAAGATCAAATGGTCCAGATCTTAACAAATTAGAAAATTGTTCAAGATCATTTGATTAAGCAAAACACAGTAAACGCATCTCTGGAGAAGAATGATCTATGGGTTATTATATATGGGATCCTATTGGATTAGATGGAATTAGATTATTCTCTTCTGTATATATTGTCGAATTTGATGGACTTAATTGCATTATTTATTAATATACTAAATATATGTCACTTCTTCTTGCCCTTTTTTCCTCCAGCAGCTCCTTTATCGGCAGCACCACCAGCAGGAGCAGAAGCAGCAGCAGCTGCAGCTTTTGCGGCTTGTTATTTTTTGATTGCTTCTAAGTTGGCTTTAATCTTAAATATAAAATTAAACAATTACTGTTGCCTCATCCATTCTAAAGGTTTGATGACAAGTACCACAATAATGTCTGTCGAAATGTTTAGCCATGTACACACCTTATGGACATTAAGGACATTATTTATGTGATCTTTAAACTACTCCTTTGTTGTCAACATTGTACAATTTAAGAGTAGCCAACTTTACTTTTCGGTGTCTATGCTTCTTCTTCTTGGGCTTTGCAAAATTCTTCTTCTTCTTCTTCTTTTTCTTTCCTCCTTCTGCATCAACTGTGACATAATAAATTCTGTCTCCAGCCAAAATAGATGATGCATTCACTAATTCACCACATTAAACCAATTGAACTTCACATGCTAATTCAGAGTTCAAAACATTCATTAATTCATTAGCAGTGCTTTAATCTGCCAAATTATATGTTCTCACCTCTCCATTAAGGTGACCCACCTAGATGATCATAATACTTTTAAAAAAAAAGATTTAATTTATATCTCAAATTTTCATAACTATGCTATATATTATTAATTCAACTTATCTCTTACAATCTCACTCTTGTATATAACTCTTCAATAGCTTCCCAATTCTCTTGAATCTATTAATTACATATCAATGAGCTCATAAATGCATTACTCATCCCGAAATACAACAATCTTTTTAAATTTATAAATATTATAAAATGTATTTTTTTAGAGCAAAAACATATTGAATTAATGAATATTCTTATTTTTCTAAATATACATTCTTTAACTAATTTTCATGAAAAAATATTGAGTATCCAGATAGTCTTAATTATCAAATTATAGATGTTCAATGACATAAATTTAATTATAAACAGAAAAACCATTTAGAATTTGATAGAAAAATTAATAGGAAAACAAGATAATTATATAATTGATAAAGAATAAGAATCAATGAATATTTTTCAATGGTTTATTACTTATTCTATTAATTAATATAAAAAATTTCTATTTATTTTCAATTAAATTTAAATAATCAAATTATTCTTAGAATTTCTAAGAATAATAAGATTTATTAAACATGTATAGTTTAAAACCATTTTCCCTCAAAAATTAATTATTATCTTTCAGTTAGAGTATCTATAATTATTAACAAATCAAATAATGATAGCTTTAGTAAAGAATTGCAGAATTTTTAATAAAGAAAGTTCATTTTAAGAAACATTAAAGAAGAAATTGATAAATCTAAATAAATTAATTCATTTCGCTTTGTTTTTAAAAGCTGAGTATTAGCCATCTCATATCCCAAATGCTTCTTCGGATAGATTTATGTTTTCACCATAGGAGCCTTGAAAAGTGAATTTGAACTCATTGAATAAAAGAGGCGAATACTGATCTTCGTTTACATTCTCATCTGAATATTATAGCATTTGAATGATGGGTTCTATATATTATTATGTTGAAATTTGGCTCCATTAGGGATTTCTATCTTTTTCAATTACTAATGGTTTAGATTTTGGAGTCTTCTTAATTAGTTTTTTCTGAATTGGAATCAGTTTCTGCTTTTGTGATGATTTGGAAGCATCTTATTATTATCTATAATTCTTTAGTAATACAAAAGGTTCTGAAAGCATAATTATTATTTTAATAACTGTATATATATAAAATGAAGTAGGATAAAGAAATGCCATTTAATGGAGATTTCGAAGATAGTGATGCAGATGAAGATGATATTTCATAAGAGTCTGAGAGTGAAGAAGAACAAATATCAGTAAAAAAGAAGAAGAAGAAAGTTGTAAATTCTAGCAAGAAGTTAATAATGAATGTATCAGGTATTCTATACATAATTAAATAGACACTTAGTATCCTGTAGTTAAATTTGTTGGAAAAATTATTTATAAGTTTAAATTGTCTTATGTTCCTTATCTTGAAAACAATAATTGGGACTTTTGTTGGACTGATAATGCTGTACTACCTGAAACACTCTCTAAAATGCAACGTATAGTTCTCTTTTTATGATAAGCTCATTAAAGAATAAATCATTTTCCTGGCATGTATTCTTTGGCAAGGAAAAATCATCTTGGTCGCAATCTCAATAAAATGTAAAAATAATATGAAGATGAATATGATTTTTATCCAAGAACTTGGATGTTGCCAAGTGAATACAGTGATTTCAAAGCTTAGTTCCAGAAGGGAAAAGCAAAAACCTTCATTGTAAAACCAGAAGCATCTTGTTAAGGGAAAGGTATTCAATTGATTAAAGACAAAAGGAATATTTTTGACTCGTTCTATTGATTCGATCAATCCTTCAGAACATTATGTTGCTTAAAGATATATTCATAAACCATTATTGATAGATGGATTAAAATTTGATTTAAGAATGTATGTAATGATTTGTGGATGTGATCCATTAAGAATCTACTTATATAAAGAAGGCTTAGCTCGATTTGCCACTTAATTATATTCATCCCCTCATTCAACTAATCTTGATGATGTTTGTATGCATCTAACTAATTATGCAATAAATAAAGACAATCCTAATTTTGTATTTAATGAAGACGAAAAGAAGATGGATGTTGGACATAAACGAAGTATGACTAGTGTTTTTGAGTTATTAAGACAATAAGTAAATATAATAAGATAATATATATAGTAATAAAATGTAGATTAATTGGTGAGCGATATTAAAGATTTAATTATTAAAACCTTTTGTGCTGTTCAACCAATATTATAATAAAACTATACTCAAATAGAAAATTATGCAAATAATATGTGCTTTGAAATTCTTGGTTTCGATATTTTAATTGACAGTTCTCTTAAACCTTATTTATTGGAAGTTAATCACACTCCTAGTTTTACAACTGATACTCCTCTAGATTCTTACATTAAAAAGAATCTCATAAGAGATGCTATAACTTTGATGAATATTAATGTGAAAACAAAGAATGAAATCATCTCATAAAAGAAGGATCAAATGTAAAAACGAGTTCTTACTGGGAAAAAGGTGAAATTATCAAATGAGGAAAAGCGAATATTGAAAATGTAAGCATAGAAAGAAAGGGATGAATATGAATGTAAAAATAAAGGAGATTTTGAATTGATATATCCATGTGATAAATCCTATGATGAATTTCTATAACATGCTTAGAAATTATATGAAGATTGGACTGGAGCAAGTATTAAAAATATTAATATTAGATATAAGAAGGAATTTGAAAAGAGATACTATAGCTGATTAGCCTAAACCATAATCTTGCACATAGAAACCAATACTTACGTAGAAAAGTTAATTGTATAAACATGTTTAAAGCAAAGTCAACACTAATTTATACCCTACCAAATTTACAAAGGCTGATTAAGAAGTCACTTAAGAGGAATCAGATTAAACATTGTAATAAGTACCAGAACCTATTTAATCTTAACCTTAACTTGAATAAGATAATTATGTGACTTATGAAGATTATTAATAATCAGAATCACTAAAAGATTTATACAATTTTGCTGAAAAGAGAATTCCTGAAATATAACTTATAGACTTGATTTAATTTAGAAGAGCAGAAAGCAAATAAGATAACTCTAGTTTTTAAATAATTTAAATGAGTCATTAAAATTCCTTATCAAACTTATCTCCATTAATGTAAATTAAATCAATTCAAGATTAAAAGAATGAGAAGAAATTTTCTATTAGGAAAAAAAATAAATAAGCTAAATAGATTGATTAAGAATAAGTAAAACATATAATATTAATTCTAGGTATATTTTCAAGCGTAATCCCATTATTAGCCTCCAATCTAATAACATTCAATTTCTTATCAATAGTAAGTATAGATACAAAATGGTTCATTTGTTAAGCCAAAGGTTTTTAGCATAAAATTGTAGCATCCTCCAAAAGGGTATAAATTGTAATCACTTCCCATTTTAATGTAATAAAATTATACAAAATAACGTTATGAGTAAGGAGTATGAATTTCGTTTTCCTTAAATAATTGTTATCATATATTTTTTATTTTTCTATTTCATTATTTTATTTCTTTCAGTAAAGTATTAAATAATCTAATTTTTAATTTCATTATTAAAACCTTATTTTAAAACAAAATTAATTCTAAGACTATACAGAATAAAATTATATCAATATGGTTTAATATATAGTAAATCGATAAGAATTTATTTCAATATATACTACTAATAATTGTTATTTAAATTTATTCATATGCATATTATAAAGATGATAAACAATTTTGAAAGAGTATATTGACGTTATGAGAGTTATCGAGTTCAGTTTCATGTTTGAGCTAAGTGACAAATAAGACTTAGGCATTTAAATTTAAAAACGTATTTTTTAGTATTCAAGTTAAGTTCTGATATTAAACAAAGATTTATTATTATATAATATGATTGAATAATTTTAGGTTTAAGGCGCAAAGGACAAGTATATTGTCTATAATAAAGTTTTGGGAAAAGGAGCATATGGAGTTGTTTTATTAGCAAAAGCTGTTATTTTAGGAAGTTATCATGCTGCCAAAATTGTAAATGTTTTTAATAACTTCTTAAGATTAGTAAAAAGTCTCTTTCCTAGACAGACATTTCCAATTTAAGAAATGAAATTAATATATAATCCAAGCTAACTCATTCAAATATTGTAGCTATGGTTGATGCCTTTGAAGACAATGAATATTTATATATGTTACTTGAGTATTGCAATGGAGGATGTCTATTTACTAACATCTAATTAAGTGGACCATTAAGGGAAGATAAAGCGTTGAAATATTTTATATAAATTGTGAAGGCTGTTCAATATTTACATTCAAAGAATGTTTTACATAGAGACATAAAGGTAAAAATATCAAATATTAGAGTAGTTGTCAAATTTGCTTTTAACATCTGAAGATCAAATTAAATTAGCTGATTTCACTTGGAGCACATCTCTTTAAGGAGGATATGTTAATCCTCAAATTTGTGGAACACTTGAATATATGCCACCTGAAGTGATAGGAAATAAGATCTAAAATGAAAAATTAGACATATGGAGTTTAGGAATTGTTTTATATGTATCGATATCAGTAATAAATATAATAGGAAATGCTTCACAATGATTTTCCTAAGGTTGGATCAGTGTTTTTCAAATTTGGTATTAGTGATGAATGTAAATTGTTGGTCAAATAGATGTTGGAAAATGATCCATATCGAAGACCTACGACTGATGAAATACTAATGAGTCCTTGGATTAGGAGATTTCATAGATATAAAGAACTTTCTATTAATATAATTAAAAGTTCAAACAATTTGTAGGATCAAAAAGGAATTAATTAATTCTCTTTTTAAACAGGCTCTCCATTTGGTTCACCATTAAGAGCAGGATTGGGGACTCCTTAAATAAATGGATTAGGTTCTCCTTTAAGAAATGGTTTAGGTTCTTCCTTTGGATTTTCATTAAATAATTGTCTTGGATCTTCGTTTGGATCACCTTTTCAATCACCAATGAATTCACCTCTTGCAAATATTGGTAAACGTGTTGCTACAGAACCAGCTAGAATTAGTGCTTAAAAATTAGTATGAAAATTGCTTTTTCAATTACTTTAAATATCAATCTTAAGCCCTACCATATATAAAGTTATTTTATTATTTATTTTGATAATATAATTTTTAATATTAAGACAAGAATTGTAATAATCCTCCCTTTTAGTAAAAAAAACTCTAAATTTTTAAGTAATGTGCTACTAAAGTATGGAATTTTTGAGAGTTTGTTTAAACCTTGTTAATTATAAATAAATTTCAATTTTAACTCTAATATTTTTGATAATTGATATTCAAATCATTTATTTTTTATATATATAATTTAATTATACTTAAAAAAATCTTAAATCTTACTCTAAGTTTTTATAATAGAATAATAATTTTATATAAAAAAATAAATAAATATATTCCACTTATAGTGAGAAGTGGTAATATAAAATTTTATATATAAATAAGTATGATGTATATAGATTTCATTCTTTAAAAATCTGATGAAAATTAATTGATTTTAGCAATATTTAAATTTTTAATTAATTAAGAAATATTAAATAATGTAATCTGGAAACAATATTTTTGTTTTCACTCAACAAGACTTCTAAAATTGTTTTGTTGTGAATTTAAACCCACCTTTGGGTCAAGGACATGATGCAAGAGTTTATTTGGCTATGCATAAGAAAACAGGAGAAATGTTTGCTTTAAAAGTGCTAACTAATTTAACATAGGATCATATAATAAATCTCCAGGTTTAATTACAATTTATTTAGCGAACGAAATACAAATTCTTAAATGCATAGATCATGCAGGGACAGTTTTGTTGAAAGGATACGCTTAAGATTACACTTGTGTTCTATTAGAGTACATGCCAAATGACACATTTTTAAAAGTGTTAAAAAAGGGTCCATTCCAAATGTCATTTGCAAAGACTTTAGCAGCCTATCTTACTAGAGTGCTTGTTACACTACATGCAGCTTCGATTGCTCATTGTGACATAAAGCCTGAGAATATTTTAATAGCTGCAGATTATAATTTGAAACTTTGTGATTTTGGTTTTGCTCGGATTTGTAAAGACCCTTTAAGACCTCCTGGAGGTACTCCTGGATATACTGCACCTGAGATGTATATTAATCCATAGGTAAATCTATTTAAATGTGACATTTTTGCTTTGGGAGTAGTATTATTTATTGTAGTAATGGGATTCCCTCCATTCTAAACAAATGATCCAAATGTAAAAGATGGATGGTGGGGTTTAATATCAAGTAAATAATTTGATCTCTTTTGGAGTAAATGTGAATCATTTAGATAATAGCAATTTCCATAAGAATTCAAAAATTTGATTATGTCTATGTTGGAATGTGATCCAGAAAAACGGATATCTTTGTAGTAAGTATAGGAACATGAATTTTTAATGAATGGAGCTCCAGAGGAGGAAGTGTTATAGGAAATTGAGAAACGAGTGAAGGAATGATTGAAAATTAAGAAATAATATTCAAAAATATACATTAAATTTAATATTAAATTATGAGTTCATCACAAAATTCTTATGAAAGCGCATCATCAGCATTATCCAACACTGAAGACTTAGTTTAGAAGTTGTCTTGGGGGATTGCAGAAGTCTTGGTTAAAGGAACAATTTGTGGAATGGTTCATTTGTTTGTATTTACAGTACTAAAACAAAAATTTATTACCGATAAAGTGAGGTGAAAAAAGAATATCATTATTATTAAAATAACATTATAATTATTTTATTATCATTCAGATGTAGAGGCTCCTGAAACCTATTCAGATATAACAGCCTGTCTTGTAGAGAATGGAAAATGCAAGATCAGATTGTTCGGCTGATGAAGATCTTAGTTTTATAGAAATTTTAAGAGCAGAAGCTCAAAATCCAATGATAAAAAACTTCTCACAATAGGATTCTATTGTAGATGACACAAAGGATTTAGAAGAATTCCTTAATTCTCTTGATTGAAATCAATGATAGAAGAGGAAAACCACTTCATAGTGCTAACCTCTTTTTCGACTGATTATAATACATAAACTTTTAATCAAAAAAATACCTTCAAAATCTAATTATTCAGATGAAGCCAACAATTTTTTTACTTCATATTCTGATTTTTAATAATTGGAACTTATCAATTTTTAACTTAAAACTATGTTATATCCATTATTTTTGAACTATAATAATTTTCCACATTTTCAAAATTTCAACTAAATAACTCTCATTTTTTCTTTCAATTACCTTCATTCTCAAAACATCTTTAAAAAGTGGATGTTATAATTCACTTTAGATTAGAAGTATTAAGTATTTATCATAATACAGGGATTCGTTTTTCTATTTTCAGTTATCAAAATGCAGAATATTGAAGAAGAATTCATCTTATATATAATATTAGTGTATCTGAATTGAAGAACTGTAAATTAAACATACACTTTAAATGGTTTGAAAATATAGAATAAATCAAGTTAAACAACTAGTTATTTATATTGATTTTTTTTCAGTGAAATATTCAATATAATTGTAATTAATTCATGTTAATAATTGCCAAATAATTTTTGATTGATTATTTGAGAGAGAGTCATTTCTATTTGAATGAGTGATTTCATTGCCTTTATTAGTGGAATACTTTGGTCGTTGAAGTTGACAAAATAAATATAAATATAAATTAATTATTAATGAATAAGGATAAATATAAGAAGGTAAAAGGAGATCCAAATCGTTCTAGGTCAAGAGATAAGGAAAAGAATGAAGTATTGAGGTTTCCTCCAATAAATTAAGAGCAATTTAGAGCGGTTGTTATTGAATTTATGTTGAGTGATTAATTTGATTACCCTATATCAGGTGGTGAATTATACACTTACATAAATACAATATTTTTAGTATTTCATTAATTGATTCATTTAAGACTAAAACAAGTACTCCATATTTGAGAAATCTCTAAATTGAACCAATCTTAATTTAATTGTCTGAGGCTGGTGCAATCAATCTATCTAAACTTGCTGTAGGTACATATTTACAGGATTTCATTTTATCAATATCAAAGGAGAAATTAGGATAAATGAATATATAATATTCTAAGGATAAACCAAAGCAAATGCCAACAGTAGAAGAATGGATTAAAGAAGAAATTAGATCTATTACTAGTGGATAAACATTTTTAAAGATTGATCATTTATTAGATGAAGCTAGAAATTAAAAAACTAATGTTAGTTTATTACCTAAGATTGCTGCTTAAAAGAAAAGATTAATTGAAAATGTAGGAAATATAAGTTTAAAATATGAAGATAATGTTGTTTAATTAGCATTAGAAAGGAAAAGAGCAGCTTTGTTGAAAACAGAAAATTATGATGAAGAAGAAGCAAAAAGAAAATTTACAGAAAGAGGATTATAAATATGTGAAAATTTCACAAGAGATAAATGTAGAAATGTTTAATGTCAAAAAACTCATTTTCGGAAGATACTTAAAGCAAATACATAAACAAAATTAGGTAATTGTACATATTTGGATTAATGTCCTGAATAAGAATAATGTAAATATATACATTACATTCTCGATGGAAATGATGTTGATTGGTAAAAAAGAATTTAAACAGCTTTATCTAATCATAAGAGTATGCCACCTTAATGGATTAATTGTGATTTGAGAATATTTGATTTTAGAGTTCTTGGAAAATTTGATGT
>JPFL01000199.1:18451-58207 GCA_000733385.1 Paramecium biaurelia | reverse complement strand
GTTCTTGGAAAATTTGATGTAATTATGGCTGATCCTCCTTGGGATATCCATATGAATTTACCTTATGGAACATTGAAAGATAAGGAAATGAAAGCATTAAGAGTTGATTTATTATAAAATGATGGAGTCATATTCTTATGGGTTACAGGAAGAGCAATGGAATTGGGAAGAGAATGTTTAATTCTTTGGGGTTATAGAAGAGTTGAAGAATTAGTTTGGATTAAGGTTAACCAATTACATCGTATTATTAGAACAGGAAGAACAGGGCATTGGCTTAATCATAGTAAAGTAAATTATTATTTCATCTTATAGGAACACTGCTTAATTGGAATCAAAGGAAATCCTCAATTAATTAAAGGATTAGATTGTGATGTAATTGTCTCAGAAGTTAGAGAAACATCCAGAAAACCTGATGAAGTTTATGGTATTATCAATAGAATGTTTCCAAATGGTAAAAAAGTAGAATTGTTTGGAAGACCTCATAATTGTAGACCTAATTGGATCACTCTAGGCAATCAATTACCTGGGGTATATCTCAAAGATGATGGAATAAGATAGAGGTATCTAATTATTGAATTATTATAGATTTATGGAGGCTTATCCAAGTGTAGATATTTCAGAAATTAATATGAATGACAATTTGAATTAGATGTCAAATTAGGAAAACTTAAATGTAATCTATAATAATCATATTGGAAAAAAAGAATGAATTATAAAATAATAAAATTAACAGACTTTTCTTTTATTTAATTACAAACTTATCATAAACAGTATAATCATCAATTAAATTCTCAACTTCATCAGATCTCTACTACTTCATATTATTTTAATCTCTCTTCATAAACTTCAAATACTTCTTTTTAAATAAATAATTCATAATTCAACATATCTAAGAATTCCATCTCTAATTAATTTATCTCCTTTAATGATAACCCTCCAACCTTGGCATAATATTCATTCTTATAATACTCATCATCATAATATTTAATTGCCACCATTATAGAAACTATCATAAATCAATACATAATTACTAGTTCATACCTATGTATACAATTAGAATTAAGCACTACATTTTAGTGCATTTCTTAAACTTTATCTAGATATATTAATGCAAAAACAAAACAAACATTATTGCAATGTGTATATTTTGCAATCCTCTGAATGTAATTCTGAATTGATATAGACGGTGTCCTTGAGGTATAGAATGGTGAAGCCTATTACAAACTCAAAGAATCAGTTTCCTTTAAAATTTCTTCTAAAATTTTTGCTATTGTGATAAGCAACTGATTTATTGGTTGCATTTACAAATTAGATATTTATCAAATGATTATATTTTTTATATACTCAGTCAGAACTTTCATAAAATTAGTGTTAATTATTATTGTTTAGTAATTTGTGAGAAATTACTATTGTTTTTGAAATGCTTTTATATCTCTTTAGGTATATAACTTTAAATTAAATTTCAGAAATATTATTTATATATAGATTAGTAGAAATTCTTATATAATTTTTGATCAATGTGTTTAATTAAATATATCAATATATTATTCTCATTCGTAATTAATGTAACTCATTAGCATCTCATAGACAGAAGGCTGATTGTTAATATTTGAATTCTCTACTTAATGAACCATTTAAAATTAAGGAGCAAACATTGTACTCTTAAATTATTAATTCAAAGGTTATGATTATGATTAATCTTATTAGAGAGATTGATTTTAATAATTGAATTATTATGATTAAATTAATAAATTTTATTGTTATTCTAATACTAATTATTCTTATTTTATCTATTCTAATCTAATTTATTCTTTTTTAATTTCTTCTAATCGAACCATTTCTTACCTGGCTTGTTCATTTTTTGCTTGTTATTTAATTTATTCTTATTTAATCTATTCTTATTTAATCTATTCTTGCTTGATTTATTCTTGTTTTATTTATTCTAATCTTATTTATTCTTATCTTACTTTTTCTTATTTTATTTATTCTTTTTTTATTTGTTCTAATCTTTATTATTCTTATTTTTATTATTCTAATTTTATTTATTCTTATCTTATTTATTCTTATTTTATTTATTCTTATTTAATTTATTCTTATCTTATTTATTCTTATCTTTATTATTCTTTTTAAATCTGATCCTATTTATTTTATTCTTCTTATTTTTTAATCTAATCTTATGTAATTTTATCTTAAACAACAAAATCCTATTTACTTTATTATTGTTATGAGACTTTAACTTATTTTGATAGATCTGCATTTGATTGTTAATTTATAGTTTCTTTAGTATTTTCATTCAAATTTTATTATTTTTGATGAATTACATTCTATGTTTAAGCAAGTACTGATTTAGGTATATATGGACATTCATCATCTTCGTGTTTTGGTACATAAATGTATTTGGGTTAGAATGTATTTTATTAAGAGACTTTAGGTTTTTAATTGAATTATTGTTTTCTACGTCCATCATATTTAATGTTGTTTCTATCATTATCAAATTTTTCATATTTTCGATTTTGATAATTGAATTTTCTTGGAGAAAGTTCTCTCTTTCTATCTCCAGAGATATTTCTTCTTTAAGTTCTTTGATTTTCATTAACATAAGATTATCTTTATGAATTATTTTCTGAGTCGTGTCTATTAGTCACAGATTATGATCTCTTAGGTTTTTGATTATGATCACTTGTTTTAGACATCTTATAAATGAGGATTTTCCTTTTACTCGTTATTTCAATCCAATCATCATCCTCATTGTCTTATTAATTTTGATTTTAGATTTAAATGCTAATGAATTCATTCGCAATCTCTCTATTGTAATCGAACTGCTTATAAATTTTGTACAAAGCAAATTTCTTTTTAATTGTAAATTGAATTTACTTAGAAACTAGGATATTATTGAGAGATTAATTTAATGTCTTGTTTGATCTCCTAACTCAATTTATTTTTGTTTTCCTAATATTCTGTTTCATATTTTTCTTTAATGGCTTTATTGCCTACTTTCAACTATTCTTCTTATTGTAATCGTTTCTTTTCAGCCTCCCTCTGTAATCTCTCTGCAATATTCATCTTTTTAATATGAGAATTAATTTAAATAATTTTTTAACTAATACACAATAATATTTTTAAATAATCAATCATAATATAATCAAATCCAACCAATGAAAGTAAATGATTAATTTATCAAACATTCTAGTATATCATAAATATTATCTAAATTTATTCATATATATTTTATGATTAGATATTATATAATAAAACAAAGATATTTCAAATCATATCCTAAATTATAAAGGAAGTACAAAGTATCTTCTAATAAATACGTAATATTGAATTATCAAATATATATAAATTTATGATAAATATTTATGATATTAATATGATAATATTTTTCTGGCATAAAAATCATAAATGTTGAGATAATCATTTTACAAAGTATGTAGAAAAACCAAGATCTAGAGATTCATTTGTTGCTTCAGTAATTATACTTAAAAGAATCCTGCTATGAAATTTGATGATGAGTTTAGAACAACTATAAATCAAGAAGGCAAATTACTACCAAATGCAGATCATTCAATTATAGCTGATCATGATGATAAATATGGATTGTAACATATCAGAGATCCTGCAAAGATATTAACTCATTTAAAATCAGTTGAATTTAAGTATTCATTCAATGATTTGATTTACTTTTTGCGTCATTTGGTTCACATTTCAGAATAACATGGATTAAGATCATAGATAATGAACAATTATAACTTTAAGGAGTTTTTAAACCATATTAAGAAATGTTTAATAACAAATCAACATGATAAATTTCCATTGATTGGATCCTACGCTTATTGTCTAAACAAATTAGATATCAATGATAGAGAAATGTGGAGATTATTAGAATACAAAATATTAGAAGATTAATATCATACAACATTTGATGAAAGTGTATTTGCAGCATAAGGGTTCTGTAAATTACCTTTGATGTATTATGGTTAAAATCAAGATATCATTTAAGCTAGAATTGATAAGGTTTATAAAAAATTAGAAAGAGTTATTAGGATAACTATATGGGAAGTCAATCCTGTTCATTATCATTCAATTGCAATGGCATTAGCATAAGTAAATAGATTTGATCCTGAAATGTTTTCTAAATTAGAATAACATATTTTAACTAATCTATCTTTGAATTACACAACTAAAATGATGGTTGATATCTTATTCTGTTTTGCAAAGGGAAAGCAAGGATCTTTGGAATTTTATGATTCCATGTAATATGTAATATTTAAAGGTCACATGTTCAATCGAAACTTTTTCTTGTAATCCCTTTCTGAATTAAGTTATGATGGTCATCTTGTTGCAAGATTATTAGGAATTTACAAAGAAGCTTAGGATAAATATCATGAATTCTAATTGCATCCAGACTTTCAAAATAAAGTTCATAATCTTATGATCAATAAGATAACTTATTATGATTTAGAATCTTTAGTAACAACAATAACATTACTTCCAACTTTCATTAAGGATGATTTTAAAAATATTCAAAATAATCTAATTAATAGAATTACATAAATTCCAGGTCAATTTTAGATATAAGATATCATTAAATTTTATGAGTTTATTGAAAATAACTATGATGATATCAAGAATGCTCCTATTTAATAAATGCATTTTATTGAAGATAATCTTTATAAATATAGTGATTCTGTTAGTATGGATGATCTGATTATTATATTGCAATATTTGGTATCGAATTAAATTAAATTAATTTTTAGTATGAGAGACCTAAGTTTATATTGTAACCAGATAAATTTATCAATCAAGTCATTAAAACATTTGATTAAAATATCAATTTAATGACTGCAGCTTAGATAGACATGTTGACTTCTCTCTTTTAACCTTTTTTGGAATTTTAATAAAAGTAGATAGGAGATTCCTTAAATATAAATACCACCTTAAAAAAGTTAAAGGATATTCAATTAATTAAATAATATTATTAGAAGTAAATAGAATGAAATATTTATTGTGTATAGATATATGCATTAATATATAATTATGGTTATAAAATTACTCATATATAATTTTATTAATGTCATTTAACAATAATAAAAATGGAAAAGAAATTTATCATCATTTCTTTAGAAGGTAACATCGGAGCAGGTAAATCAACTTTGTTTGAAATCTTAAAATAAGAATATCCATAAGCTATTTTTCTTATGGAACCTTTAGAATAATGGCAAAATATTAATGGGAATTCTAACCTCAACATTTTAGAGAAGTACTACTCAGATGTAGATAGATGGGGTTTCACTTTTTAAATTTATGCCTACTAATCTAGATTAATGGCATGGGATAGATAATTGTAATAAGTGTTATAAAATAATCAATAAAACAAACAACCAGTATTAGTATTTACAGAAAGAAGTATTGAAAGTGCTAGAGAACTTTTCTTTAAATTATGTTATTGTGATGGAAAGATCAGTTAAATAGAATATGAAATTTATGAGGAATTTTATTAATGGCTAATGAATCATTATCAATAGTATTTGATAGATTGTGTAATATATGTAAATACTCCACCAGAAGTGTGTCTAGAAAGATTAATAAAAAGAGGAAGATAAGAAGAATCATGTGTGCCACTTGATTATTTAAAGAAATTACATTAAAGACATGAAGATTGGTTGTCTGAAAAATCTAATAGATTCAAAACAATCAAAATTGATGCAACTTTGAATTATGTATAGGATAAAAAGGTGAAAGAAAGTGTGCGACAACTGTTATTATTAGAGATATAAAAATTAAAGGAGTTGCTTATTTGAATTGGTAAGTACTTATGATATTATTATTATAAAAATTTCAAATTTACCTTATCGTTTATACCTAAATAATTTTTAATTTATGAATAGATTATCCTAGTTGAGTGGACAATTTGATGAAGAATAGAAATTGCTGTAGCAAATAACTGAATTGGAAATGTAATCATACAAAATAATCTAATCATTTAGTTGGTTCAAGAGTCCACGCTTCAATAATGTTTTGCGTCCATACACACCCAAATAAGTTGCTGAAGTAAGAGGATCGATTGTACCTAACTAATACTCTGATTTCATGTCAAGAAAATTCTATAATCTCATGATGGATTTAAAATAAAGCAAAGGGTATTTCCTAATTATAATCATAGCTTCTCTCTTGCATGTGGAGCTTTAGATACTGTTTAAGTTATCAACATGTCTAAATACATGACATCAATATATGTATCAGGTTGGTAATGCTCATCTTCAGCGTCTACTACTAATGATCCAGGTCCTGATTTTGCTGATTATCCATATGACACTGTGCCTAAGAAATGTGATCAGTTAGTCAAAGTAATCATAAAATTGATGGTAGATGCAAAGATTTCAGGATAGACGGTAATAATATGAAAGAAGTCTAATTACTGCTGAATAACGAAAATAAAAAAAACCTTATGATTATCTAGCTCCTGTAATTTGTGATGCAGATGCAGGATTTGGTGGTACAAGCAGTGTAATGAAATTGACAAAATTATTTATTGAATCTGGAGCTGCAGGAATTCATTTGGAGGATTAAAGACCTGATTTAAAGAAATGTGGTCATATGGCTGGAAGAGTAGTTACATCTACTAATACTCATGTCTAAAAAATAATAGCTTCTCGACTTCAAGCTGACATAATGGGAAATGAGTTATTTATTATTGCAAGAACTGATGCATTAGGTGCACGATTCATAGAAACAAATGTTGATTTAATTGATTAACCATACATTCTTGGAGTAACCAAGTTTCATGATAAACCTTGCACTTATCCAGAAGCAGGAGTTTTTATAATTGAAAAAATAATAGACAAAGAAAAGAGAATACAAGCCACTAATTAATGGTTAAAACAATGTGAAATAGGTGGAATAAAAAAGGCCAAAGATTTAGCAAAAAGATTAGGATTTGAACTTGATTTCGATTGGGAATAATGTAGAAATCCTGATGGGTTTTATTCTCTTAAGAGTAGTGTTCATTATTGTGCAATAAGAGCTAAAGTATTTAATACATTTTGAATATAGGAATACTTAAAATATGCAGATGCTTTATGGATGGAAACCTCTACTCCTGATCTAAAGGTTGCTAAAGAACTATCTGATGAATTATAATTTGAACTTTAAAATAACAAAGTCCTTTGTTATAATTGTTCTCCAAGCTTTAATTGGAGCAAATTTGGATTCTCAGACAGTGAACTCAAAAACTTTAATTCCGAATTAGGAAAGTTAGGATACACTTGGCAAGTTTACATTTACATATATATTATATATAGTTTATTACTTTAGCAGGATTTCATTTGAATGCATTATAAAGTGAAAGATTTTCCAAGGATTTATCAGAAAGATATATGTTGGCTTATGTGGAAGATATTTAAAGAAAGGAAGAAAAACATAATGTAGATTAATTAAGACATCAAAAGTGAATTATAATTATATACTTGTTTAGATGGTCTGGAGCTGAATTAATTGATCATGTCATGACTATTGTTAATCTAAGTACATTGATATCTTCAGGTGAAGACTCAACTGAACATTAATTCGACAATAAATGATTACGTGTTAAATAAATATATAATGATATCAATATGTCAAAATATAAGACAGGCAACATATTTATTAGATCTAACAGCCTTGTTCTTCTCAAAATTTAATAAACATTCTTTTAAAATCTAATCTAACTCACTCTTACTTGTGATTGAACCCAAAGCAGTTGTTAAGGTTTGTTTACCTTAAAAACTAGAACAATCATTTAATTTGCGATCCACATTTCTTGGAGAATAGTATTATTATTAATCAACTATCTACTTTACTGTCAATTATTAATCCTATAACTAATTTTATCCTAGATTTGGAATTTCAGCATTCAATTCATTCTCTCTTTCTTTCCTTTTGCATTCTAATACTCTTGCTGTATGTACAGTAATAGTTTTTGAATTATTTAATCCCCCATCTGAAGCATTGTATTTATGATCAGTTTTTATGGTTTAAGGTACTGTTAAGGAAAATGCTCTCTTTTTAGATTTCACCTAATTTCCTTACTATTTTATGTGTAATTATTCCTCTTGTCTAAGAGATTGATCAAATGAACTAAATATGTGTGAATATTTATTTTCACTAGCACTTTAAAAGTTTTCTAATGGAGCCATCTTAAAAACGGGATTCTAACTATTGTAAATACATATTCATAATACAATTTTGTATTATCAATATTATGTATTACATTCGATTGAGATGAATCAATTCTTCCACTCTCATTTGAAATTGACTTTGATTCTTTTATTTTCTAAACAGTATTCTTTATTATTTGCATTTATCAGTTAGATTTTATCTATTATATTTATATTATAATCCATTTTTATTTTGTTTTATTAAAATTTTACTCAATTAAACATATAATTATTCATATTTTGAATTTATACAAATAAAATATATAAAAATATGTTAAAAGGCATTTACTAATCTCTAAATCTAAGAAGAATGTTTAGTCATTTCAATTCCTTCGAAATTATCATATACATTAAATCACATTTTATTATACCAAATCACCTTATAACAATACAATTTATAACTAATATATTATATGATATATATAATTTACATTTACAAAATTACAAGACAATGTGTTCTTTTAAAGTTTTCTATTAATTTTAAGATAATAAGTATTATTAATTTTATTTGAAAAATTATAATATAATTGTTATTTTTAAATTTGAAATAAACAAATTTATACTATTATATAAAGCTGATTATGACTCAATCTTTTGCTTTTGTCAATCTAATAAAAATATTTACTATCAATTGCAATTTAGTACTCGAGATTAATAAATTAAACTACTTATAAAAAAGGAAAAGAGAATAATTAGATTGTTTAATAATATTATAAAAAGAAGTATCCTTTATATATATGAATTTGATTTAAGTTAGAGAGTTTATAAAATATTTATAAATTACTGACTATGCTAACATGTTTCCATGTATTTTTATTAACTCAAATCAGCCTAAGTAAGTTTAAAATTAAAACAAAAAATGCAATTACATTTAGTATAAGAGGTTATATTGTAATAATAGATAAATATTAATATTATAGTCTAATCTAATTAATTAGCTATCACAATTCAGAAAGGCTGAAATCTATTTAGGCAAATCTTAATTTATCCACTTTTTTAGATGTTTTTTAATATTATTCAAATTGGTCTTATAATAGTTGTTTGTATTTTTTTTTAACTTATTCATAGTCATCAAAGGGTTCTTGTTAGATGTTTTTTTCTAATGTTTAAAGATTTGTAATAATTTAAAATATTTCTTCTTCTACATTATTTGGTGCAGGAGGAGCCTTTTTGGTAGAGGTTTTAGTTTTTTTAATCTTCTTGATTGGTTTATTATCTGATTAAGGCATAAAATGAAAAATAAAAAAGATTTTTGAAAAATAATAATACTAAAAAATTAATAAATTGGAAACTTTTGAATATGACTTATATGACATCATTTTTAATAAACAATTGCATGAATCTAGATTTGAATATAATTTAAAACACTAATCTTACTATTTACTTGAATAATCTAATCTATAAATAAGATCAATTTCTCAAACGTAATATTAATATTATATATAATGAAACTCAATTATAAACAATTCACTGTTTTTAGGTTAAAACAAGATTACAGTAAATAAACTATTATAATTGTAATATATAAAGAAAATTCATTTTTATTAATATAAAATAAATTAGGAAATGAAAAAATTCTTAATACTGATGACATCAATTATTGGTAGTTATTGCTTTAATCCAAATGACTATATAACTATACCTTTCCTCAAATTCCCAGATTCATTGAGTTATAATGTTTTAGAGATAAATTCAATTTTTGAATATTTGATAGCTTGCGTATACATAGGGTAAATTGATAACCTAATATAGATTATTCTACTATTCCATGTACTTTTGTATCAGTCAAATTTTAGTTTGGAGTCATCCTGCCCCAAAGACACCAGAAAGAATAGCTCAAACTAAAGAAGAAATGAGAAGGGGAATCAAGGCTCTTTTCGGTGTAATTTTGATGACAACAGGAATAATATGGTAAGTATAACCTTTGAATCCTTATTATGGTTATTATGAGACACATGAATTTGGATTGAAGGAATTCTTTATTTCACTAATCGTGTATTATACTATTTTTATCCTTTAAGATATATGGTGACTTTTGATGTGTGGTTTTACACTTCACACATATTAGGACATACTCCCTTTCTTTGGAAGCATCTCCATGGAGAACATCATGAATTTGTTGAACCTGGAGCATATGCATAAGATGCAGTACACCCAATAGAAGCTTTAATTTAAGGACCTATTGGACATTTCTTGCCAACATTCATTTATCCATTCCATCCTGCATGCCATCATTTATTTGGATTATTAACTTCGGTGTATGCTTAATTAGCACATGATGGAAGATGGGATCCAGCTGGACATACATTACATCATTATTACTATTCTTGCAATTACAGCATTTGGGGGTTTTGTGATTTTATATTTGGAACTGGTTACAATTAAGAGAAGTATCCTATTCCATATATTCCAACTTGGCTTAGAAGCAAAGTTAATAATAAGAATCAGGATAAAAAAATTATGTGATAATATGATATAATTGATTATGTTGATCACAATCTGGCTTTGTTGTTTGGGAATCCTAGTCCTTAAGCAATTCTCTCTCCATACTCTGGGTCACATTTGGTGAATACTTTAACTTGTCTCTCTTGGATGACTCTATTGGCATTCTAAAAGTTTATTAATCAGATAGATACTTTCAAATGTCCAACAATATTTGTTACTAACCATTATCTTTCAAAATCATTCATAACTTTTCTATATAAAGTTCCTGGTTGAGCAAAATCATCATTTGGATGTGATGGTTTATATCTTCCTATTAAACCAGTTACTCTATATTGACTAGTTTTAGATTCTGGAATCATTTTTAATGGTTAAAATGAATTAGGTTCATAATTTGGTCTATTTCCTTAATTATTAAAAGATTAAGGTCCGTCTCTTTATTGATTAACAACTCTAGCTCTGTATGGACAATTGACAGGGAATTGGGTATAATTAGTACCTAATCTATGTCTATGAGTATCTGGATAGGAGAATAATCTTCCTTATAACATCTTATCTAATGATGGTTCAATTCCTGGAACTAAATGTCCTGGACTGAAAGCTGATTATTCAACTTCTTGGAAGTAATTTTCTGGATTTCTATTCAAAACCATTTTTCCAAAATTAAGACATGGATAATCACTATGAGGCCATACTTTTGTAACATCAAAAATATTCCATTTATATTTAAATCCATCCTATTCGGGCATGACTTAAACTTAAACTGTCCAAGTAGCTGTTTTACCAGCTGCAAGATGTTCAGATAAATCTTAAGTAGCAAAATCTGGATTTGTTCTTCTTAGTTCATCAGCTTCAGCACCTGTTAATGATTTGTTACCAGCATCTGTTTTGAAATGCAATTTAATCCAAAATGCTTCTCCTTCCTTATTTACCCATCTAAATGTATGAGATGTGTATCCATTCATATGTCTAAATCCATCAGGTGTACCTCTATTTGAAAAGAGTATAGTGACTTAATGAGCACTTTCAGGTACCAAACTCAAGAAATCCCAGAACATATTAGCATCCTTTAAATTAGTTTAGGGATTTCTTTTTTATGTATGAATAAAATCTGGGAATTTACTTGGATCTCTAATAAAGAAAACTGGTGTGTTGTTTCCTGTCATATCATAATTGCCTTCTTCTGTATAAAATTTAACAGCATATCCTCTTGGATCTCTTTCTGAATCTGCTGATCCCTTTTCTCCTCCAACAGTAGAAAATCTTGCAAATATTGGTGTTCTTTTGCCCACTGTATCCAAAAACTTGGCTTTTGTGTACTTTGTCACATCTCCTGTCACTTCAAAGTATCCATATGCACCTTTACATATCAAATATATTATATACCTGCTCCTTTAGCATGGACAACTCTTTCTGGAATTCTCTCTCTATCAAAATGAGCTAATTTATCAATGAGATGAGTGTCCTATATAAGAATGGGTCCATATTCTCCTGCAGTCAAAGAATTTTGATTGTCATCTACTGGACAACCTGTAGATTAGGTCAACACATTATCTGAATTGTCTGACATATTATTTATTAAATTTGCGTAATAATCAGCTTATACTCAAAAATCTTTATTTCTGTAACAAATCTAATTTTTCATAATGTTACTCAAATAATTTATAAAACTAGCTAATATTCAATCTCAACTTATTATGATCAATTTCCAATAGAATCCCAATTAAATAACTAACAATTTTATTAATTCATTACTTTAATATGTCATCTGATATTTTGCTTAAATCAATTTAAGAAGGTGATATATAACCATCCTTATCATTATCCAATAAATTGAATAATTTGTTACTAATCCTTAGTAGTTTGTCATCACCAAACATTTCAGTTTTACATCTAGTCCTTCCTATACTAGAGGCTCTTGAATTTTATAACTATCTCAATGGCCCCATCTATTAATTCTTTGTACTTAATGCCTATTATTTTATCTACTGTAACACTAAACTACTTTGAGCCTTGTTCCCATTCTCAAAATATCCAGACTTATTTTAAAATGGACTCTTTTGGGTAGAATTATTAGGAGATTTACTTTTTAGTCTTTCTTGACTTTTTTATAATGGTTTATTAACTTATAGTTTATTGAGTTATAACTATCTCTGTAATTTTGAAATGTTTTTGGTTGTCTAACTATAACTGATCATATAACCACAATCAGGTGTTGGAGATAAGATATTTTAATATAGTTTTCTACTCATATCTTCCAACTTTTTAGAGTCTATTTAAGCACTGGTACTTAAATGCTGAATTCCTTCCTTGGGACTTTTATAAATATCAACTGATGGTATGGAATATCCTTATTTTTCTTCAAGTTAAGTTTCTTATTAAAAAGAGTAATAAGAGTTTTCTTTTTCTGCTTAATTCATTATTTCTTCCAAAGAATACTATACTTTTTTCTTAATAGGTTCTTAGTTAATGAAGTATTTAGAGAATTATTTCAATTACTTAAATTCATCTACATAAGCTCTAACTGTTATAAGATGTTAATCTTACATATTCTTATTATCTAGTTACTTATTGTTTTGCAATTTCTTAACTCAATATTATTATCATTGCAAAACCTATGAGCTATTTATAAGGGAGTGTCAAATTATTTGATTTAAATTGGCTTTGAATTTACAACTTTGATAATCAGCATTTGATCGTTAGTTTCTTGCATTTAATTTTTATATTAAAGAAATATATAAAATAACATAAGCATCATTAATTTATAAGTAAAATATATATCGATGCAATACATAACTTTAAATAAATAAGGAAATTGACTAGGAAAATGTTATATAATTATTTTTTAATAAGAGTAAAATTTATAATAAATTGCTTCTTTTAATTTCTATTAAATGAGTTTTGAGAAAGGCAAATATTGTTTTATTAATAACGATTTAGAAGTAGGAAAAATAGGCAATATGAAAGAGTATAAAAACATATAAACAAATTAAAAAGTGTATAGGAAGGAGATTTCTGTTAAAGAAGGTAGTGATAAATATAATTAATGTAAAATTACAACACATCTTATTTAATAAATTAAACATGAAAATTTAGTAGAAATTATAGATGTTTATGAAGAATAAGGATATATCCACATTTATATGGAAAAATATGAAAATAACTTAAAATAATTGATAGAGAATAATACTTAGTTATTTTTAAATATAGAATCATTAAAAGATTTTATTAGATAAATCATAAATGGTTACTGTATGTTAATGGAATTCTAAATTATTCATAGAGATCTTAAGCCATAAAATATATTATGCAAAAAAAACAAGGAAAATAAATAAATATACAAAGTATGATATTAAATTTAATATAAAAAAGATATCTGATTTTGGATTTTCAAAAGTTATTGATCTGAATAAGGAACATGATATGACTTGTTTTTAGGAGAAATCTTATTATTAAGCTCCAGACTTAATAGATGATGAGTATACAAATAAATGTGATGTTTATTCTGTAAATTATATATATCATTTTAAGTTTGGTCTAATCATAGCAGAGTCGATAGCAGGTAATAAGCAATTTAATGAAAAAGAAAAAAAAGAACTTCCAAATTCATTAAATATGTTAAAATAACATTCAAGTGAAGAGATAATAAATTTACTTAAGTCTATGTTAATAAAGGATCAACAATAAAGGATATCATGGACATAACTTAAATTATAATTTTTCTATCCAAATTACAAAGAAGGTTTTGAAAAAAATCAATAGAATAGAGTTGCAGATATTAATGGTAGATTTGTATGGATTAAATAAATATCTAAGAAATACAATGGTGGATTTTAAAATGAAATAGAAGAAATTAATATTAATCTTAAATTTAAATAAAACTAAGAACAAAATGATAATATTATTAAAGTTTTTGAAGTCTTAAATGAAAAAGATTATGATTTTGCCTACTTAATTATGGAAAATTGTGATGGAGATCTAAAACAATTAAGAGAAAAACAAGGCATCTTCAAATTTGAATAGATTGTTGAATTTCTTCAATAATTGAGTAAAGGATATCTTTTTCTAATTAGATAGGAAATTGTTCATCGTGATCTTAAACCTGAAAATATATTATACTGTTAAACTAACAAAGGAATTTGCTACAAAGTAAAGTGTTTATAATGTTATAGATTGGTGATTTCCAATATAGTTTTGATTAGAAATCCAAAAAGAAATCTGCAAGTTCTAAAACTGGTACATCTCTATATTAAGCACCTGAAGTAAATGGAAAGAATGAATACGATAATAAATGTGATATATATTCAGTAAGGATTATATCTAAAAATAGTTAGGAATGATAATATTGTAAATTTCATCAGATCTTCCAAATTTAACCCTAGTTTAAATTAATAACATTAAAAAAAGATTAAAATCAAATGAATGTATTCTAGAAATACTTTAAGATCCTTCCTATGGTTGCGATATATCAATAATAGATTAAAAGACAAAAGAATTAATAAAAAAAATGATAAAACACAACCCTAAAACTAGAATCTCCTGGGAAGAGTTAAATAATCAAATAAATATGAAGTAATTAAATTAAAATCCACAACAAAAACATTCATAATTTAATTAATAATAATAATAAGTACCCATTCCCTAGTAATAGAATTTCTTGTCGACCCCATAATAATAAAAGACAAATTTACTTAATGGAATTTAATAAATAAATAATTAGAATAATAAGAATGATAAATAACAATTTGTATTTTAATAAGATCCCAATAAAAACTTATAATTATAAAATAATGAGCATTAAAATCGGGTAATTCCAAATTGTTAAGTCTAGAGCTTGAATAATAATAATCATAATAATTAAATTACTTAAGGTAAAATAAATTACATTTTTAATTAATAAGGCCAAAATTAGGTTGAATAATAATAGCCAAACAATCTAATCTAAAATCAATAATAAAAGTGTTATATTAGCGAATTTAAGACAAAACCAAAATAACAAGCTTTGAATTTGAATAATAGTAATCATACTAATTAATTGATATCAAGTACAACAAATAACACTTTTAATTAATAAGTTCAAAAAGGAGTGTAATCATAATATACAAACAATTAATAATAAATAAAATAAAGGGAATCAGCAAAACCAAATTAACAAGCCTTGAATTTGAATAATAATAAAAATAATAATAACACCAATTAATTTACGCCAATCACAACAAATATCTCTTTTAATTAATAAATTCAAAAAGGAGTGTAAGCATAATAAACAAACAATCAATTCTAGATTAAATAATAAATTTAATAGGTAATTCCAAATAATTAAATAATCCAAAATACTACTCCTGTGGCATTATAATTTAACTAAAATTTGAAATAATCAAATCAAAATGAAAAAAATGATATCTCTACTAAAATAAACTAAAACAATATAGTAATGAACTTAAATCCACAAAATAAAATCTAATTTCCAAATTTTTAATAAAACAATTAAGGAAAATTTGAAGTAAATAGAAATCAATTATTTAAAGGGTCTTTAACCAATCATCAGAATTAATGAAGCGATATTTAAGAAAAATATATATATTAATTCTATTTTGTTAATCATATGTATTCATTAAAAGCATTTTAATTTAATTTTATAGTATTAAATAAATGATTAGTATTAAAGTTATTTCACCTAAATAAAAGAATGAAAAACATAAAGCAAATTTGAGTTAACCATCAATAACTAACTATAATAATTTAAACAGCTTCAATGATTATTTTAGAAGTCAAAGAATTTATGAAAAAGGTTCGCGGCATCATTAAAGGATAAGCATTGCTGATAGTAGATGTAAAACAGATTCTCGATTATTTGAGAATTATTCAAGTAGTACAAAAAGACTCTCAATGCAATCATCTACGTTATGCTTATCAAATACAAAATCTTAAAGTATAAGTCCAAAAACAACAATAAATGTAAGTTCAACAATGAATTTACATTCCTAAATTAAAGTAAGCCTCAGATCTCCAAAGAAATAGAAACATAAACAAAGTTTAGATTAAACAGTTCCCTTATCTAATGATTTTAAAAACAAGTTTGATGCGTTATTATTAAAAACAAAAACCTTGATTTAACATTTCAAATAAAGAGAATAATTATTTATTAAAAGAGAAAAGGAATTGAATCAAGAAATCTTAAAGTTAAAAACTAGAATAGAAATATAAAATAGACTTTTAATTAGTTATAACATACCTCACACAAAATTTTGAACATCACTTTTGATTAAACTATATATATATATCTAATGCAATCTTATCTTTTTATTAAGATATTATGTATTTTTAATAAGAAATGTAAGTTGTAATGATAGATTATTTTATATCGAATAAATTACAAGTGTTTTCATGTATATTTTGATATACCAATAAATATGTAATTTGTTCAACGTAATATGAAAATTTGGATGATAGATTCAGAATCTAAGAAATCAATAATTATTTAATTTTTCTTTATTTCTTATTGATAATTTGCATTATTTTTTTGTTCCTATTATAATTATTTGAAATTAACATGCATATTGAAAATCCTATTTACTCCTCAATATCATCTCCATATACTCAACCATATATGGCACCTACGGCCAATATGTAAAGAAAAGAAATTGGAGATTAAGCTATATGGACACTGTCATCTGCAAAATCAGGGAATGGAGTAGATCAATTAAGGGATGATAATTTGAATACCTTTTGGTAATCTGATGGAACATAACCACATTATCTAACAATATAATTTTTAAAGAAAATGAGAGTTTAGGAAATTGCCTTATATTTAGATTTCAAATAAGATGAAAGTTATACTCCAAATAAATTTTCTATTCGAACAGGAACTAATATTCAGGATATGAAAGTATTATAGATGTTTTAGAATTAGGAAGTGTAATTTATTGAATTGAAAGAACCTTATGGATGGTATGTGTTTGCACTCAAGACTAAATTGTTAAATGGTTAAGAAAAGTAAAAGAATTGATTAAGTTAGACCATATGTTTCTACGATTAATGTTTAAATTGTAGTTTTATAAAATTAACATAGTGGAAAAGACACACATATTAGATAAGTTAAAATATTTGGACCTAGAGAGTAATAAATTTAATAATTATTTTAGGAAACAAAATCAAGGATTGAGTTTTCCTGACTTTAAAACCCCTGAACTTACTTAATATGCTTCAATTCGTTGATGTTTATAATTATATAATTATGCTTTTTGTTGTTAAGAGAGATCCTGTTTTTAAAAGAAAGAAGGCAGTTTCTGAACGCATATCACCGGAATAAAAAAGTATTTCTCTGTTATGAAATTGATAGAATTGATGAATGACTATCAAATTTTTTCATATCTCAAAAATGAAAGACATAATCATCCTGCCTCATTTCATGTAACTTCACTTCATTAAATACCTTTGACTTAGAGATCTTAGAAAATGAACACTCAGACAATCATAGATGAAATAGGGAAAAAGCCAAAGAGTGTTGATGATAACAAATAACAAATCAAAAAGAAGAAAAATGTAAGAATAACAATCAAAAAGAAAATAAGAATTATTGATTTAATCAAAAAATCTCTTAAAGAAGGATTTAGAAGATATATAGAAAATGTCTAATAAAGGAGTTAGAGAATTTGAGGAAAGATGCAATTTATATAGTAAATATTATTCAGAAGAGCTGCTAACACCAACTGGAATGTAATCTTAATTTATTATATAGATAGAAGACAAGAAGACATGAATCTACCTATTTATAAATATTCAACAATTGAAAACTAAAACAAATACAAGGTGTTACTTAAAAATGAACCAAGTCCTAAACCAAGATTTACATCAGAATAAGTATTTGACTAATACTATAGTAATCCTGATAAAGCCAAATTGATTAGTTCATAATTGTAAAAACTTAATATCAAAGTACATTATATAATTAATTTTTTCAAAGTTAATTAAAAAACCAAATGAATAAGAGAATCAACTTTTTGATGCCATAATAAATAATGATAGTTTTACAGTTAATAAATTGATTATGGAAAATAAAAACTTAATAAATATTAGAAATAGAGTATTAATATATATATATATATATATATAATTAGATACAAGAAACTCCTTTGCATTTAGCTTGTAAAAGAAATATGAAAGAGATTGTAGAATTATTACTAAGATATGAGGCAGATGAATCATTAAAAGATTTATGGGGACAAACACCTAGATAAGTGGCTTTTAAATTAAGACATTTAGAAATTTTGAAGGTTTTATCTTATTAATGAATACTTTAATTAATATATATATAATTTATAATTAATTATAGAATTTATGGTATGAGTAGTCTTATATAGAGAGGCTGCATTGTTAAATTTGGTTTAAGGAACTCCAATAATAGACATTTATTTAGATGGATTAGAAACTAGAAAAACTGCAAGATTTAATGATAAATAATAAGGTTTAATCAGATTACCTATATATGCAGTAAAAATATAAATTTAATTAATGAGGATGATGATGATATTTCAGGTGTGGTTGATTTAAGAATGAATAAGAATAAAAAGATTGATCATTTAGGTATCAGAATTGAATTGATTGGGAGAATTGGTAATCATGATGAAATACTGTAGAAATCCTTAATGATTAAAAATAATCATCAGATTTTATGTCTATGGGAAGAGAATTAGATGCCTAAGGTATAATAATGGAGGATAAAACCTATAAATTCTCATTTAATAAATTTGAGAAGCAATATGAAAGTTATTATGGAAAAGAAATTAAATTGAGGTAAACTTATAATTGAATATAGATATTATTTACGTGTTACAATGAATAGAAATTATGGATAAGTAAAAAAAGAAATAGAATTTGCAGTCTAAACTGTAGATAAAGAATAAGAAGATTAACCTTAAACTTCTTTAAAACTTGAAGTAGGAATTGAGGATTGTTTACATTTAGATTTTGAATACTTTAAATAGAGGTATCACTTAAGAGATGTTGTAACAGGAAAGGTGAACTTCTATTTAGTTAAAATAAATATAAAGTATATGGAATTAGCCGTGATTCGTAAAGAATAGATTGGATAAGGTGCTACTCAATAAACTGATAATGAAACATTGGTGAAATATGAATTGATGGATGGATGTCCTCAAAAAGGAGAAGTTGTACCTATACGTCTTTTTTTGAGTGGTATTAATATGTCACCTACTTTTAAAAATGTAAATGGTAAGTTTAGTGTGAAATATATTTTGAATTTAATATTAGTAGATGAGGATGATAGAAGATATTTTAAACAATAGGAGATTACAGTTTATAGAAAGAAATGATAACTAAAATAATGTATTTTATGCATATAAAAACGGATTATATTATTATTAATAATGAAAACATTTGTCTTGATTGTTCTCTTAGGATTAGCACTTTCAGTATAAGTTAATGAATAAGCAACAATTTTATAAGAGGCTCTGACTAACAATTTAAAAGCTACAAGTATGGGTAGAGCAGTTCTTGCAATGGTTGAATTGGGTTCACCTAGTTTCAATCCTTTATTTGATGCATTAGAAGCATGGGCTTCACTTATAGAAGTAATATATTCAGTTACCTAAGTAAACAATAGCTGATGAAAATTCATCTTATGGTGCATTTGTCTAATAAGTAGAAACAGAAGAAATAAATTATAAAGCTCTTATTGCTCAATATGAAAATGAGTTAGCTGAATACAATATTCAAATCAGGGAAATCTTAAAGTCAAGAATTTCTCTAGAAGAAGACCTTGAAAGGACAAAAACTGAATTAGGAGCCACTAAACAATAAAAAGCTAATATCGAAAATTAATAAAGAGAAGATTCAGCTGATTTCAAAACAAGAACCAGCTAATTGAGTGCTGCCATTGTAGTGATTGATGAAGCATTAAAAGTATTGGATAAAGCAAAATGTAAATCATATAATAATTATAGATTCATCATTTGTTGAGGAAGATGCATAATAATTATCTTCTTTAGTCTCAGGAACACCAGAATTACATTCTTTATTACTTTAATTAAATACTGAAGATTATAAGAGTGCATAAAACTTATAAAAGTATTAATTCTTATAACATATTTAGAGTCATCAATTTATTACAAAATATCAGAGATTAATTTAATTAAAACATTTAGACATTATAAGCAGGTTTCACTGCAGCATAATAATAAGCTTAAGATTTATTTGAGTTATTAAATGCTAAAATAGATTAATTAGTCAAAGATGTCATACCATAATTATAATAAGATATCTAAGGAAAAGATAGTAAGAATTTATTATAATATTTTAAGGTGAAATTGATTCAAGAAGATAATTAGCTAATGAAGCACAAGCTAATTTGGATTCTGCAAAGGAAAGTTTGAGATAATCAATTTAAGAGAAAGGTTTAGCAACAAATAGTCATAATATTTTAATTTCTGAATATCACAGCAATTTAGATACTGTAGCTGAATGTATAAGTGCTTTACATGGAAGTGGAATTAAAAGATAATGAAATAGATAAATAATAATAAATAATTTTACTCAGTAATGATCAATTTAATATGATTTCGCTAAATGATCGAAATCTATGTTTGCATTATGGTTCTTCTTGTATCACACGATCTACTCTTTCATAAATTGTTGAATATATCTATTATGCTGTTTACAATAAATATTTAATCGATTATTCTTTATTATTTGGTATATAATAATATACACTGGATGCTAATTATTATTATATTAAAGGTTCATTATTCTACTTTTAAATTGGACTTTCCATTTCATCAATATCTAATTATTTTGATTAAGATTATTCATCTTCAATTTAATTTACAGATGTTTATCTATGATGATTACTACTTAAAGATGTTGTTGGTAATAAATCTTTATGATTTTAATAAAACTGATGTAAAAATCTATAATTTGCATTCATCTTTTTAGCTCTCTCCTAATAACGAAGATTAGAATTTGTAAGTAATTTTATTCTTTGCTTAATTTATTATTTAAATTTACTTCCAATTCATCACAACATCTTTATAATTCATCATTATGAGCTTATAGAGTTCTATTCAATATCATTTCTCTTTAATGATTCTTTCTAAGTTCATCCAAAGCTTTTTCAAGTTTTTACATCCTCTCCATACTTTAAATATCATTTAATGGCTTTTGAGTCTATTATATTTATCTTTTTGCATTAATCTCTTATATTTATTTTGCTAATGTTAAATTAAGTTTAGGAATGACTGTTCCTTTTGTTGAATTCAATTAAAATTATTTTTTAGGTGAATTATTTGAATCTAAAGGAGCCTCTGATGATTTAGAAGATGATGATTAAGAAGAAGAAGAATTATTAATTAATTTAAGAGCTCTTGCTTAAAATTCAACTAATTGATCAGGATCTTAATTCATGAAAATTAGTTTATTACCAGCATGTGCTACACTTCTTTATTATAATAATTCATTCATTAATCTCTAATAAAATTAATATTATAAATTACTAAATTTAGTCCTTATATGTTTGATTTCTCTTTCATTAATTTCTATTTCTATTTCTATTCAATTAATAATTGTTCATTTAACATTTGAATTTCATTATGCATTTTTAGACCAATAAGATCAGGATCACAAACTTCTTTAAACTTTATAACGACTCCAGCAATTTCATCATATTCTGGTTTCAACTCTTCCAATTTTGCCAATTTACTTTCAGCAAACATCAGATTTTCTTACATACTTTGCATTTTTTATTACAATGATGCAATTAATTCTTTCTCTTATCTTTAAACCTATTCTGTTATTTGCTAATTGATCAATTAATCACATTAAGCTTCATTACGCTCTTTAACTAATTTCTCTATTTTTATTTATAAAGTTTCATTCTCTTCTTATAAATTCTTCAATACTGTTAATAGTCCTTTATGTTATTCATCATTTGTTTATGGCATCATAACCTTCAAAGCTTACTTATTTAATAAAAGCAATCCTTAGAGCTCACGAACTTGCTCTTATAATTATTAATTCTCCTATTTGAGATAATCGAGAATTTCTAAACTCATTATAAATTTAATTGTTCAAATATTACTTAATATTTGCATAAATTCAAAGATTATTCATTATTTTTTATTCATAATTAACTACTATATATTAATAACATAATAAAATATTAATACTATAAATTAAATTAACAAAAATGAAAAACATAGTAAAATCTAATTTAAATATCCATGATAAGAGCTCTAACATATAACTACATCTAATGATATGACTAAAGTTTTATTAAAAGTTTATGAAGTATAAGTCCTAATAAGAAAAGAAAGATTAATAATTTAATTAATTAATTTAATTGTGTATAATTAGTTATGTTAAAACTAATATTCAATTTCTCAAGAGCCATTTAAAAATCTCAAAACCTTCTGAATTAGATGAGAAAGAATCGCTTTTACATAGATGATCCTCATATTAGTTAAAGAAAGGAAGCATAACAAATAGTGGAATAATTATATTTTAATAAAAAGAATAATTTACAATAGATGCTTGAGAAAGAAGAAGAGAATAAATTGGAAAATGTAATTGAAAAGTTAGATGAAGAGATTAATTTTAGAAGATTTTAAACAGCATAGGAATTATTAGATTTTTATGAAGCTAAACCATTAAAATCTAGATAATAATACTTAGAATGGTTCAACTAATTATCTTATTGTTTAAAATTTTAGGAATAAATTTAGGAAAACAAATTGAATTATTATAAAAAATTAGCAGGTTAATACAAAGCCTAATATAATAAGGAATATGAAATGCCAAATATAGTTTTCTTGACTCCTTCTTAGATTTTAGAGAATCAAATTTTTAATTAAATTATTGAAGATTTTGTATCTAATTGTGAAGTGGTAGAATGGCTTCATGTAAGAAGATAAATCAAGAAATCTTTCTAAACTTAACTTTATTCATTAGATTATTATGCACTCTAAAGATTATGGGAAGATAATGAATATCCAATCTAAACTATTTAATATGTTTCATTAATCATTAAAGATATAAGTATTAGATTGTTTATATATTTTAGTTAATTCAAAGTTTGAGAAGGATTAAGAATCACAATTTATGGAATTATTTGATGGCAAATTTCAATAAGGGTAATCATTGCAAAAGATATTAGAATAATTTCTGATATAGAAAATGCAATAAATTAATTTTCATGATTTAAATAATTAAGAGTTTGCAGATTTTGTTTTTATTTACTATCAATTATAAAAATTACCAATCTTACCTTCATTCCTTAATGAATTAATAGATAATGTAAAAGTAAGAGTTAGTACTTTGAGTTTATTGGAAAATATTAAAATTTTATAAGCAATGTTAGCAATAGAAATAGGTGATAATTAAGCATATTGTTATCTTTTGTGGAATGTAATACGATTAAAAAATAGAATTTATACTGATAATTCAATTATAAATGGAATTATTTTCGTATTGTTACATTTTAAATAAAACCTCTTATATATGAAAGCTCATAGAAATTATTCAAAACCAATTCTTATACCAGATGCAATGATATTCTCTGAAATATTTAATCATCTAACTGATGATTTGAGTATATTTGATTTTATCCAACTTAGTCAATTGCTCACAATAGCAAATAAAAACTTTGCAGATCCTGCTAAATTAAATGCTATAATAATTTCTCTATTTTAGAAACCAGAATTGAATCATAATATTTTAATTGATAATAAAATTGATTTGTATTATAAAGCAACATAAATTGGGGGAGCAATACTTGATATTACTCAAATATTAAAATATAAAGTACAACAATTATAATCCCATTCAATAACAGGTTTCTTTGAAAAGAATAAATAAACAGAAGAAAATCAGATTATAGGATATTATCCATATTATTCAATTTAATTAGAAATTCTTATTAAATTAATTTGGACAAGTATCTTATAAAATAGTAAATGTTTTGAAGACATGAATTATTTAATATTTAAGATTAATGAAATAACAAGATTGTAAACAGCCATTAGGATTGACAGAGTAATTTAAAAGATGATGTCATAAATTAACTAATATATTTCTTTAACAGGAAAAAGAATTTTCCCAAATAAGATTGACATACAATAGATAATAGATAATAAATATGTTTTTAGAAAGCAAGATTCATATGGACATCCTTTAATGTTACACAGTAAATTGTATATGAAAGAGAAATTGTATTTTTGTAAGAAATATGAGAAGGATTTAGAGAAGGATGTATTTTATGAGGATGTATTGTTAGATTTTGTTTATACAAATAAAAGAACTGGGAATAAAGCATTGATTCTATTGAATGGAGTATATTTATTATAATATCTTATTAGTAAAACAATTACTAAATTTCTGCTGTTGGTGAAATGGTTCCAAATACATTGATTAAATTTTAAGATGATCTTTTATCAAAATCTGAAATTCCAGTTATTTAAATTAATCTTCCAGATATAATTAAATCTTCATCTAAGTTAGAAATCTAATTTATTATATATTAGGTCATTTTATGAAGAATAATTAAAGGACATTTTGGAAGATGGATCAAATGAATATGAAGAAATTGCAAATGTAATTTAAGAGTTAAGATAAAACATTAAAAAAGACTTTAATTATTTATCAATTCATTAATAAAAGGAGGAGTAAGAAGTTTAGAAAAAGGAAGAAGAATAAGTGTAGAATGATGATACATATGCACTTTCAGATGAGGAGAAATGATTATGAGGATTATTGTGTAATTTATGTTTTTGTATTCGCACGGTTAAGATAAATATAAATAATTTTTTTATTAATGATAAGCGCTTATCGATTTAATTATGAACATTTGCCAAAAGAGGTGAAGCTAAATACTTTTGATGCTGAGAGAGGCCTAATTTATAATGAGATCATTCGCTTGTTAAAGGATTTTGAAATGAGGTAATTTGAAGTATAAATGTTAGTTCTTCTAAGCATTGGTTTCCTATTATGAATTTACTTTAAAGATTCAAATAAATTTACTCTTTTTTGAATGAAGAAAGACAGGAGCTTGCAGAGTTGATACTTTCAAAGTTAGGAGGATTGAAATCTTCTGTAGGACTTCAAAATGGATTTAGCCTTGTGTGCACCATTATTTAAAATAAGCAAAAATATCTGACTTTAAAAGTTGATTGGAGATATTGGCATTAATATTTGTAGGATAAGTTTATGACAAATAAAGATAAGACAATCACAAGTTAAACATTCAGTACTCAATTATTTATGTAATTTTGCTAATTCCTTAAAACAGTAAAATATTACTTTGAAGCTGACGTTGTTTAATTTGCATTCTTAAAATTTCGTGAATATTTAGGTTACTAAGATAAATAAGTAGCATGGGCTTATTTAATGTTGTTTGTACCTTTTAGAAATGATATTTAATAAGATGCTTATAAAGATTTGATAAAATACTTAATGGATCCCTTATTAATTTTTGGAGAAAAAGATAATTGTAGATTAAAATTTATATTGAATTATTTAAGAGTCTATCCATAATAAATGAATCTGATGCCATAAATGATGAGATTTTTTCATGGTTATTGGCGTAATGATTTAGGTTAAGATGATAAAAGTAAAAATATAATGTATATTTAAAGATGAAAAATTGGTTGCTATGTTATTACCAGATGATACATTGGGAGTACCAAGTTTGTTTAAAATAATGCCTTAGTTATTAGTTGAATTAATTGGAAATTCAAAAAGAGAAGGATATTAAGAATATATGTTAACAATGAAGAGATTATTTTCTTTAGTAGATTCAATTACTTCTGTATATTCTTAATAAACAATGGATGATTAAATATTTAAATTATTAAAATTAATGGTTGGTAATTTCATACAAAAATATAGAAGAGATTAATTATTATTAAGAATTTATGAAATGTAATAAAATAAAAATTATGATGAAAATGTTTCTGAATCATTAATGTAAGAATTAATTGATTAATTTAATGATGTTCATATTCAAGATTTTATTGAAAGTGATAAATATATACTTGAATTACTATTAATTAATCCAGATTAAGGATATTCTAGTTTTTAGATCAATTATCCAAATTAAAGAAATTCAACTAAAATACATGCAACCAAAATCAATATTGATAAATTATTACCATTTTTATTGGATGAATAAGCTAAAAATGATTTTATTGAAATTGTTATGGATGTCTTGGATAAAGTCATATATATGGAAGATTAAGGATATTCAACTGCAAAAACTGTATTATATTTATCATGTTTTGAACCAAAACTAATAGATTTCTTTCTCAATAAAATGAAATAAGCAATCAATGATGTAACAGCTCTCTAATTTATCACAATTAAGAGTATACTAATATTTATGGCTATTCCAATTTTATAAGGAAAATGGTATTTATAATAGAAACTATAATTTTTAGTCCTTTCTCAGTTCATCATCTATAGGAATTCATGGATTTAACATATAAATTATTTGAAGTCTAAGGAGTAAGCGAGAATATTGATTCTTTAGAATTTTACTGTAAAATATTTATGAACGTTCCAATATATACACCTGAAGAATATATGGAATTATATGGGGAAGAAAACGAATTATGTTTATATTTAAGTGATTTCGTATCAGAAGTATTCAATTTAATTATCAAAAACTTCAATTTGATTAAATACAAAGATGTAGATTATGGATTTGTATTACCAAATCTAATTAATATCTTCTGGCCATATATAGCAAACTCATCATAAAGAGTGTTAGACAGTATTGTTTATAAAATCAAAGAACATCTAGAAAATTTAGAAATGCAAGATTTGAGTGCAATGGGAGATTTAATAGATTGTATATTATATAGAGATCCAACATTATTGGAATATATTATTGATCTTTGTATGGAAAAGTTACTCAAATAAAGACAATCACCACTTAAAAAACATTATTTAAGTTTTATTGTTCAATTATCCAAATACTCAAATGAAATTCTATAATATGAACCTACAGCAGGGAATAAATAATCAAAACTCTTATGGTTAACACTTCTTGAAAAATCATTAACTTATGCTGGTAGAGCTACTTAAAAACATGATATGAAGATTTAAGCTATTGTAATTAATTACTTAATGGATGATGAAGATGAAGTCTTTACTAAAGTTAGTGATATAATACATTCAGTTATAATAACAAATCAAATCATTAAATCCAATAATTTATCATGGTAAAATTAAAATTCTCAATTTTTTAAAAAAGATTTTGATAAAAAAACACTCTATCAACCTTAAGATTTGGTTGTTGAATGGATTATACCAACACGATAAGATTGGGAATATATATTTGAATGGAATAGCATGTTTATGTTTGGAGTAATAGAAGAATTTGAAAAAACTTATATGAAAGAATATGAATTTTATGAAATGCCAAGAGATTTTCCTAAACTTATTGATTTAATGATATTCAGAAACCCTCCTATGGATCCAAATCTTAAATAAATATGTTATCGTGTATGGTTCCTTGTTTTTGGATGTTTTACTGGATCATCTCTATTTACACCATTTTAACCATAAGATAAAATTGAAGGAAGCAAAGGACATATAAAATTGGAAAAGATCTAGTAAGATTATTTAAAAAGAGTATGTCCACCTGAATATTGGGATTTAAGACAAAGACTGGGTAAATTTGCTATCAATTCTATTTGCTATGCTATAAATACAGGTGTTGCTCATGATAAAGATATTAATGATCTTTTGGTTACAATAGCATCAGAATGTATCAGTTCATAAACTTTGAATTAAGAATTGTAATTAGGTAGAGAGTTTATGGAAGGATGTAGACAATTAATGTAGGCATCTTAATGTAAATTATATTTTGAAAGTCGAATTCAATGTGTTATTGATATTAACACATATCTCTATCAAAGACATGTTTTCATGTTACATTTACAAGGTATTCCAATTGAATACAATGAAATCTACAATTATATTATTGTTCTTTACTTGTTAGGTCATTCTGAATTTAGTAGTCCCTAATATTTATTACCTTATTCAGAAAGAGCTACATATACTTTAACCACCGGAGTTAGAAATAACTTTTTTGAGTATTTGTTAGGGATCTTGGATTATAATGATAAAGATAGTAAGTTAAGTAAAATCAATTAGTTAAGTGAAAGAAGTAAGGAATACAAATAATTAATTGATTTATTACAAGGTTTTAATTCAGCAGTTTAACATATATCCTCTGATATTGAAATGAGTATGTCAATTTAAAAATAATTAAATTAATTTATTAGTGTAATGGAATATGTTGATAATCAAAAATGCAAATATTTAATTATGGAATCATGTGTTCATCATTTAGCTATTCAATATGATGAAATTACTGTTGTGTTATCTAATGATTATAATGATAGACTAGAAATGATCAATAATAGTATCAGAGCTCTACAAAGTCAATATTTCTGGAGATGCAAGATTATTCATAGTTTATCATTATTGAATAACATAAATATAATAAGATTTGTACCTGAAAATTGTATTAATGCTTATAGGGATTTATGCATTAATGATCATGTCACATTAAATTAATTAGGAAGAGCAGGATTATTCTATTTTCTTAGATTGGCCAAATAAATGATTTATAAAAAACAATAAGTTAGTAGTTCTCAATTTGAGTAACATCTTCCTTTCACTAAATTTGTCCAATATAGATATTTAACATAAGAATAATTGTCAATTATAGATAAATCATACTAATCTATTCTAGAATTAGATGACATTCTCAAAGCATAGTAACCAATTTATAGATCTAAAATGCATGAGAAATATATGTTTACCAGAAATGATATCACTAAAGTAACCATCATTAATGACACTGTCACTCCTTTTATAAATGATTTAAGATAACTCTTTACTAATAAATAATATATGCGAGAATTTATGGAAAAGATATTGATCGATAAAGATGTAGCTCCAACATCCGAATTTGATATCACAGATGCTCCATCATAAGAAGTCTAATTTATGTCAGCATAAGGAATTACAAGATATGTCTAAATCTTTTTCACGTATATTTATGGAAAGAATAGGAATAGACAATCTCCATTTTCAGCTACATAATCCTTTTTTATGTCTGATTTCTATTTTAGACTATTTAAAAAGATGTTTTAAGTATGTGGCATATCTGCATTTTATTCAACAAAAGAAATCATTGATGAATACATTGAATAATTTGATTAAAGAGAAAAATAAAGATTAGTAAGTTGTTATCTAACAGCCCTTCATCGATCATTATTAAATGTTGGTTCCTACATTTAGGATTCATTTATTAGAATTCTTCCTAATATTACTTAAGAAATATTCTATGATTATCATTTAGCATTCTTTTATATGTGTAGAGATTAAGATTGGTAATGGATTTCTCCAGTTTATTAGTAGATGTTGTAATGTTGTTAGAATCTAATTCCTTAAGGTGGATTCAAAGGTTTAAGATACATTTAATTATTGAAAATTCTCATTTAATCGTAAGGTCCAAGGATAATAACTTTATAAGATCAAATTCTATAGTAATTTGGTACAATCATTATAACATATCCATCTAGTGTTTATGTTGAAGAATATACTTGTACACTTGCAACTGCATTATTATAAACCATTTTAATACCTATTCCAATTGATGCTCCTTATGCAGATGATCATTTGATTGCAACAACTGCAAACTTTTAAATTTGGTATAATAGTGATCTTTAAAGTTTTTTCAAAAATTTTAATGAGTTTCTTTCTAATCATTCATAATCAGATAAAGTCAAGTTTAATCAAGAGTTATCAGCTAGAATTCTAGAGTTCATTGCAATAAGTAAATTTGATAATTATTCTTGGAAATTCATTGTTGAAGCCATGAAGATCATTTTCCAAAATAATTAAACAGATATTGATGCTCAAGAGATTTTAAGAAAATACATTGAATGTGATTATGATGAAATAACTGAATTACTTGATATTGCAGAATAAATGACCAGAAACGATACTTGGAACATTAGAAAACGTGCTAACTTTTTTTTGAGAGATTGGTATTTCAAAGCAAGATTAGAAGGAAGCACATTAGAATAAATACCAAAATAATTACTCAATATGTTCCAAGATAACAATCTTTAATTGTAATTCCAAGCTGTGTCCTCACTTGCTGATTACTTGAAATTGTACACTAAGTAAGAATTAGAGGAATTATTCAAAACTGCTTAAGAAAATAGAGTCTATATATTAATGAGTATGTTACTTTCACGTCAAGATAGAAATTTTAATTGGACAGATTAAGCTCTATCTGAAATATTTTAAGAATTGAAAAACAAAAGGTATATATTTATATCATTTTAGAATTCTGTAAGAATTTGTATCTGAATATTGGAAGAGTAGACAAGACTGGTAGAGAGTATTTAAAGATGAAATAAGTGAAGAAAATGTTAGAAAATTATAGGAAATTGTAAATCCACATGCCTATTATGCATGATTGTTTATTAATATAAAATATGTAATTAATGGTAATATCATTGTATAAATATTAAAATCTATAAGATTTCAATTATAAATTTAAATCATTAGTTAATGATAATATATTTTAATTATTTCATAAAGATTTCATTAATTATACTAGAAAACCATGAGGAGCAAAAATTCTTCCAGTGCAATCTGCTGATGTACTCAGAATAAAAGGATAGAAGGGATGCCATTTACATAAGACTACTCGATCTTCATGATCAGTTATTTAGGTTATCAATTTTTATTATTCCCAATCATATAGAGCAATTGTAGAATCAAAGGATACACTACAAATATATCTACCCGTTGGATCAAATTCAACACATCTGCAATCCATTGTATGATGTTTCAAAGTTTTTATACACTTTTAATGTTAAATATTCCAAACTGAAACTACACCATCAGAATGTGCAAGTACTGCCAATCCTTAAGATGAAAATTATGGAGCCTTCTTCGAACCCTTAACTAAATTTTATAGATTGTAATTGGTAGTTGATTCTGATAGAGAAACATAATTAATTTCTGTTTACATTGTCATAACTCCTTAAGCTCTACTTGTTCTTTAATCCCATATTCTTAAAGTTCGATCCATACCACAAGAAACCTAATATGATCCATCTCCTGAAGTCTATAAACTATTTCACTTTATATGAAATTTGGTTACCAATATATTGTTTATGTATGGCCTTCTAAATTTCTTATACATTTTTATGTTTCTACATCCCAAATTTTAATAACAGCATCTTATCCCGCTGACATCAATCTATTCTCATCACTAAAACAAACTGATCTAACTAAACCTCTATGACCAATTAAAACGAAATCCGTATCCTCCTCAACATTATACAATTTAACTGTTTTATCATTACTTCCAGTTCCTATTAATCTTCCTGATCGACTCCAATCAATACAATAGATAGATCCTTAATGATGATTTTACTTTTCTAATTACATTACAACTTGACTTTCTTGTAAAACTGATTTCATTGAAAAGATTCTGAGACTTTTAGAATTAGTTCCGATTGCAAACATTTCACCATCAGATGAAAATGCAGCTGCTCTAATTGGATGTGTATCTGATAATGTAGCAACTTAATCCATTTCATCAAATTTATAATTAAAAAGTTAAGATTAAATACTACTATTACTATGAGGTGGAGTAGCATTTAAAATACTTTCTTTTTTTATCATTGATTAATCATTTTCATTAATATCTGAAATGTGCAATTTTTCAATGATGATATTTTTATCAAAATCTGTTGGTAGTTAGGAAGAACTAGACTATTACTATTGCAATTGAGACTTCTTTTTTGAGTAAACTAATATTCTCTAAGTATTACTTTACATTTCGAATGTTTATTATTTTCTTCATCTTCTTCAACTTTCTCATATAATTATTGAAGTGTACTACCATTGTATTTTTCTATTCTAAAAGTTTTACTTAAGTTTTTCAACACTGATGCAATTCCTTCAAAACAATCAAATCTTCCCTATAATATTAAACTCCTTATCTTTTACCTTTTCAACACTCCAATCATTAAATTCTGGATGATCACGAATACAAGACAAAGTCAAAAAATAACAAAGGTTTTTATATACTTCAGGAGATGCCAATTATTCTATTTATCGCAATAATGATATTAGTATTTCTACATCTGGTTTTGCATTTATCAATTCAAAATATTATTGTTTCTTTAATTCCAATAACACTTAGGAAAATTGATCATTCAGCCTTGTCTTCAATGGTTAGAGATATTATTCTGCCCCTATGAAGTTACCATCTAAAATTTGCTATCTTAGAAATTATAATTCTCTAGTGTAAGTGTCAATTGAAATCTATTCATAAAAGTTATCATAATCATTTTACTTATGTCTCAAGTTCTAAATGCAATAGACTCTTAAATAATTTTTAATCCCTTAAAAATACCTAGACCATCTATAGTATTTGTTAAGTTTACGGCATTTTCAAGTAATTCAAAGATTAAATTAATTATAAGTTTTTGTTTATGGAAAATAATCAAATTATAGACAAGAACCAAGACGATTAAGTCTATTTTTTTAGTGATGAAGAGGATTAAATATCACAAATAATTGAGCAAGATTCCACTGGTAGATTTTGTAAGGTAAATATGAAATGTATTTTTAGTATAATGAAGAAATTGGTAAAGGAGCTTACAAAAGCGTATTTAGAGGATATGATAATTAAAGTGGTTGTGAAGTTGCATGGAATGTATTTTAATTACATAGTGTTCCATAAAGTAAGAACTTTCAATATTTAATACAAAGATGAAAGAAGAAGAGCAAGATAAGAGATTTCAATTCTAAGCAGTCTTAAACATGATAATATTATTAAGTTCATACATTCATGGCATAATAAATCAAAAAAAGAAATTGTTTTCATAACTGAAATCATAAATGGAGGCTCTTTGAAAAAGTAAATTAATTTTGATCTCTAGTTATTTAAGAAGAATCACTAGGCCAAAGCTAAAGGTTATAAAGAATTGGTGTAGATAGATACTATTAGGTTTGGAATATTTACACAGTTAAAATATAATCCATAGAGATTTAAAATGTGAAAACCTTTTAATTGATACTAATAATAATGAATTAAAGATTGGTGATTTAGGACTCTCTATTTAGTAACAAATAAATATATAAATTTAGATTGTAATAATCTTTTACAACTTCTGTTTTGGGCACTCCAGAATTTATGGCACCAGAAATTTATTAGGAGCATTATGATACTAAGGTAGATATCTATGCTTTTGGTCTATGCTTATTAGAGATGGTTACAGGAGTTAAACCATTTTGTGAATGTAAAGGTGGCACAGGATAAGTGATAAAAAAAGTAATAGAATAGCAGAAACCTCAGTCAATTGATGCTATAGTGGATGATAAAATCAAAGCAATTATCTTAGAGTAAATTGATTTTATTGCAAACCAGATGTCTAAAACCTCCAGAAGAAAGACCTTCTGCGACTTAATTGTTATCAACTCATTTTAATCTTCAAGTCACCGATAATGACAACCTTCCTGTTCCAATTAATGATCAATTCCTCTTATAATTAAAGGATGATAGTAAAAGTAATAACAATTAAAAAATAAAAAAGATTCATCTATTTTAAAATGTAATTTGTCTAATAAAATAATGCTGACTACAGGAAGTAGCAAATTTGAAACTAATTCAGAAATTAGTATTCATAAAGAGATTTAATAATTAGGTTAGAGTAAGAAAAATCTAATAATTGAAACATAAGATGAAACTGAGTAAATATTTACTAAATGTTACAAAGATTATATTGTAAGTATATCTATTATACATCCATAGCGTTGTAGAAATGATGAGTCTTTGTTAGATCTTGAATAGAGATAAGAAAAAGAATTGTAAATGTTAAAATAATAGCATTTTTAATAAAAATAAGAATATTTGAGAAAGGCTTCTAATAACGTCAACGTTAAGAATTCATCATAACCATTTTAAGGTTCTGGATTTTTGTCTACTGGATCCTATTAAATTTTTTTCGATTTTTAATAAGATTCAGTTTGTCCAAAATAAACCATTGAAAGCCCCTGTTTGGAGAGAAATAGCAATAATAGACTATTAAAGCTAGGAATAGTATATATATTTATATTCTATTAACTTAGATAACAGATAACAGTTCTGAAATTTAGTAGTCTTTAAATTTATCCTAACAAGTTGGTATTTAGAATAAAATTATTGTAGATAAATAATTAGAAGTCAATCATTGACAATCTAATAAAACAACCAAAAATATAAAATAAATTAATTCAAATATCTTTCTTGTCTAAACCATAAATCTAATTTTTTATTTTACATCTCATATACTAATAGTAAAATTAACATATATTAAATGAAAGAAGAAAATCATTTTGATTGGCCTGATCCTAAAAGAAATGACCTAATGTACTTATCAACCATCAGTATCATCTAAACCTAAATATCAAGGAAATTAGAATAAACTACGATCCATCTCTTAAGACTATAAATATACAACTAACTTACCTAAAAGAACTTATTATAACAAAGAAACCTATATCAATAAGGTTGATGACATCCCTATCAAGAATAACAAATTTGAAACTGTAAGAGAAAGTCTCTATATTGATGATATTGCAGTAAATAATTAAATTCAAATTTAGGGAACCAGACCTTAAATTGCCAAGTTTAAAACCAATAGAGAAACAAACCCAGTCGAACCTATATACAGAATTCCTTCATATTAAGGAGCTGATGTTCCTTAGCCAAACAAATTTATTAGAGACACATTAAATATAACAGATATTCAAGGAACTGTCCCAAAAATTAAAATCTATAATCAAAGAAACATAGACCCCTACACTTTTATTGATGGCTCTAAACCTAAATAATTAAAACACATTATTCACCCTTAGGATGAGTAAGACATGAAAAGAACCTCAAATAGACAAGTTAATCCTCTATAACCTTTTTATAAATGGGGAGAAGAGATAATAGGGCCTGTAGAGGGGTCACAACCTTACAATTATTGTAAAGACAGAAATAAATTGAAAAGTCTTTCATTATATACTTAGGACATAACAGGTGCTTAATCAGACACAGTAAAGAAAATCCAGAAAGAATCTTAGAAAATAACAAATAATACTTAAGATATATATAGAGCATAAGCTGATACTATACAAAGAGGAATGCAAACAAAGAGGTAGACTAATCCATTGTAACCTGCTTACTAATAATTAGGGTAAAGTGAATTATATAATATGCAATTCAAATGAATATTCGTAATTGGATGAAATTTTATAATGATTTATATATATATTTGATCATCTTTATAATTGACCCATTAAATTTGCTTGAGATGGGTAAGATGACATGGGCAAAGGATATGGGTAGTTGTGAAGACTTTGAAAATTACCCAACATATTTTAATTTATAATGGATCTTTATTAATAAACTCCACTCTATATTTGAGGATACTCATTTGATGGCATCATAACAAATGGTCGAAGTAATTTCGGATCATAATAATAAGAACCTAGACTATTTTGATTAGATAGGTTATTATTTTCTTAAAAGGTGCTAAGTTAACTAATTTCAGAGTTATTAAGATAAGTATTCAATTGTTCAGGTGATACAAAAAAAATTAAATTTTTTTCTTTGTTTATTAAGCATGGTGTGAGAATACTCATCTCTGCTTCTGTAAGCTGACACTCCTTCACTTGCAAATTGATTTTATCTTAAGTATTAGGGTTAAATTGTGAGGGTCTTAAATCCCTTTTTTGATTTAAATTTGGTTCTACTTTAACTTTTTTAGCAACATCTAAATGTTCCTCCTTAATAATATCTTTCTAATCATTTCCTCGGAGGTTTTCGCTTTATTGGATTCTCCACTCTATTTTTTTTATGATTGTATGTATGAGTTTGATTTCATCGTGATTCAACTCTTCTGCGGATGGAAAATTAGAAATCTTAGATTCTTCTGATTCGCTTTCTTCTTCATCTTTTTTCCTTCTATAATAAATATAGCCTACCCTGCTTTTTGACTTCGTTCTTTCCTTAAGAGACAATTGAATCTATTTTTGACACTATTCTCACTTCTTTGTACTTTTAGTTTTTTTGAAATCAATGCCCATTTTTTTCCATTTTAGATTGATAACGATAACAAATCTAAATCTTCAGTCAATTGCCATGGATTCCTTAGTTGATATTTATATAATAATTATACCGATTGATGAAAGGATTAAGATGATTGTTCCATCGTTCTCTACATTATTTACCATTTCTATGGACATTTGATTCGCTAATTTTATTTAAGGTGGTGGCAATCTAGCTCCATTTATTTCCTTTGTTCTATTTTTAGTAGTCATAAATTATGTCCCTCAATATGTTATCTTCAGGTAAAGTCCAAGGAGCTTATTACAAGGGAAGCTTAAGCATTTGAAGCCACTTCTACTTACATTTAAAGGCATCCCTCCTTGGCATCATACTGGCAATGGAATTCCAGTCATTATCGCTCTTAAAATAGAGTTGAATTGATATACAATAGATTTAATGTCTCTTCTATTAAAAGCTGCCCATTTACCAACTAACCATATAAGCACTTTTTTGTCATCATCTGTCCAGTTCTTTTTAAGTTTATTTTACTGAGATTGTAAATTCAACTTGTTATTTTGTTGAATGGTGTAGACCTCTTAATTATCAGGAAATGTATCCACTCCAAGGTTATATAATTCTCTCATATAATTAAATCTAACATTAGTAACATCCTTAGTTTTAGCATAAAAGTGGAGAAAGTTTTGATGAAAATCTTCAATAAACAGGTTTTCAGATGATTGCATTTATATATTTTATATTTTAAGTTTCCTTATTAATTTAAAAAAAATCTAGGTTTCCCAATAAAATAAATTAATTAAATGAATTTAACTACGAGATTTGTGGACTCTTTCAGTCTCACAGATGATTTACTTACTTAAATCATATAAGATAAATAGACAATCAGTATATCTTTGAGATAATTGAGTAAATTACATCATTTGCAAAAGATGCTAGAAGAGTTTTAATTTCTCAATATTGTATACAGTGATTAAAGTAGAGTGAGGTATATTAAAATTCTTAGATTAGAAAGATGATGCTAACACGAACAAAATCTAATCTGAATTTACAATAATAATTGTGTCATTAAATAGATAAGAAAATTGAAGATTTCATGGTATAAATTCGAAAAATTTCTTAGAACTTTTTCAAGAAATTAGACTCCATCCTTTTTTACACTATGAATATGCAACTCATGTCAGAGAACTGTTTAGAATTCTTATAACAAATTGCAGATTTAATTTTAGGCAGTCCTGCTTTTACAGTTATATATGAGATTAATAAGAAAGTGAATGGAATGTCAACTCATATTAAGGATATTGAGAATGCTTATTAGAAATTATTGAAATTCAAGGAGAGTACAAATGTGTAAGGGGGTGAACTTGATAATCTCTTTGGTTCAAATGAATTATATGTGTACAAAAACAAGTATTCATACTTGATTTACGATGTGAAGGATGTACCATTTAAAGCATTTCCAGATTATAGATTAATATTGGATCAGTTTATTTCACTTGCTTATGATTTTCAAAAAGAAATATATGAGTGAGAAATATATCTATAACATCTAGCAAAGAAAATTTAGTGAGCGTCATAAGAGGGATAAAGTCAAGGTTCATTAAGAATTCAACCAGGATTTGTTAAGAAATCATTCGATAACAAGTTACTGAAGTATTAACAAGTTAATGGTATGAGTGTTCTAATCATTATACAGTTGGATTGAAATGCCAGACTAAATCTAATACATGAATGATTTGATCATAGATTAACATGGTTATGTTGTGTTGCCAGTTAAAGTGGATAAAAAAATTAAATACTATATTAAGATTGAATCTCCAAATATAGATATGATTACATTCAGTGATTATGTAAAATTAATCTAAAAGAAATTATAGATTCAATAATTATGGTAGAGACTGACTTACTAATTGAAGGATTTGAAGAATGAAGAATTCTTGAAACAGATGCTTGAGGTGAATTCCCCAAATAAATTATACATTTAATTAGATGGAGATGGAAACATTAGATATTAAAGTTGTTGTATACCTGATTCTTGGTATTTCATGTTGATCAAGGGAGGTTCATTGGAAGATTTGTAATTGGAGTAAGTGAACAAGCAAAGTCTTATACAAAAGATGGAAGAATTAAAGTCTTCAGCCAAAGGAGCTGTTAGTGTTTGTTAGATTTGTTTTAGTGACAAAGCAGTCGATGTTGATCTATTTGCTAAAAGGAATGAAGAAGATGAGATAACTGACTATTACATAGTATTTAATGCACCAAAAAAGTATCTAATTCATTTTCTATATTAGGAAATTTGAAGATGATCATAGGATATCTTCTTAATTATCTAGTGAAAGTAAATTGCAAGAATTGAGTAAGGCAGCATTGATAAATATAAAAATGGAAAAGCTATCTAAAGCTTGCAATGTTATGAGAGAATATCTAAAGGTTAATCTAACTGATGAGGAAATCATTGATTTACTGAAGGAGAAGGATATTCTAAAAGAAGTTTATAACCAATAATCTATCACAGATGACATCAGATCATCTTATGTTATGGAATATTATAAAGCTGAGTCATCTAAAGTGATGAGGGATCCAGTCTAGGGAAGTCAACAATATATAATTGAGTCAGAACTCACAAACATCAAAAGTATTTAAGATTATCTAAATTAGAATTTGATCTTTATACTCTAGATGCTAATGATATTTCAAACCTAAGTGATTATTCATTTGACATCACTGTTGTTCAAGATAAAAATGAATAATTAAGATATACATGGGCTCTATTTCATTTGTGTAATTTTATAGATCTTTATCAAATCAACAAAGAAGTATTCTATTAATTCACTGTCATTGTATAAGAAAAATATAGTTATCGACAGAACCCATTTCATAATTTTGATCATGGTTTCACTGTTGCTCATGCCTGTTATTATATCATTAAGAGTAAAAGTATGAATCAATATTTTGATAAATTCATTT